>JAHZNE010002276.1:0-12419 GCA_027744055.1 Callyntrura sp. NNG-2020
ACAACAATATATTGATCGTGATTTTTCTATCATCGTACAGTGAGATCAACAATTATAGCGTCACTTGTATCAAAATTTTATATTGATGTAAAAATAGGCAGAAACTAAAGATAGTTCGCTGGTCTTGTGAAAATAATCAATAAAACCTTGACGGCAGTAATAAGACAAAACAAGCATTCACCCCCGTATCGTGTACTACCAACCACTACTTCATACTAAGCAATTGGGAGTCCTGTAAAAAAAAGTTACAACGACTATGTATTATTGGCTTTACTAAACTTGTATGTAGATTCTGTATCGACTTCTTGCTCGTCGAGTGTAACAGTGGGGCTGTCGGAGGTCGTTTTACCCTCTATGGTGTGTTGGAATAGACCGCCCAGCACTTTTTTTTCAAAAAAACTGAAGTTAATTAAAATCTTATATTTTATTCTTCAGCCAAGAATTTTCGCGTTTAATTGAATTTTATTATTAAAATCCATATTTTTCTTGTTGACGCTATAATAGTTGATCGCAGGTAATTATTTACGTCCTCCAATATAAGCTGTACAGACCAGTAGTACAATTTTGATTTTGCGTCTTATGTGATATATGTACCCAAGGCTTCCATGATTTTATATCCTAGACCAGTGTATTATTTTTAGATTGTACCTATTTTTATATCAATTTAAAATATTGATGCAAGTGACGCTATAATTGTTGATCATACTGTAACTACTTTTGTGTAACATAAAAAGCAAAAGAATTAAATAAATAGTGAATTTTTTGTGTAGAACAAGAAGTTTTAATATTAAAATGTATTAATATCTCATAGCAGTACTTATTAAATTCTTCATTTTTAGGGGAAGCCAAAATTCCAGGGGGGTTCCAATGCTCCGGTGGAACCCCCTTTGCTGCGCTACTGACTCCGTCCACTCCCACGCCTTTAAGGACCTATCGTTGACCTTACTTGAGGGTGTGACCATTTTGATCCAGTCAACAGTGGCTGCAGTGTTGCATGTTGCATCCTACCTAGTTAACATTTTAATATCCACTAACAATCATTTCATTTATTATAGATAGTCGAAATGCAAGATCTTAGGGAAAGTATTTTATAATTTTTCGACTTCAGGCACTGTTTCTAAACAATTTATAGGAGATCTTTGACCTTTGACCTTTCAGCCAACATAACTATATTTGCTTTGAAAACATGATTTCACCACGAACAAAATATTAAAAATCCATTTTGCTTGTTTTCAATTTTTCATCCAAGGCGATTTTTGAAAGGTGATAAGTTATCATTTTTTTAAAAATCGCCTTTAAAAAATGAAAACAAAATTTACAATTGTAAAGACGTGTTTACATACAGTATCTTTCATAGGATTACTAAATACACAGACAAATCCTTTTTTACTTTCCCAGTAACTGAATAACATCAAGCAAATTTCAATAATAATTGAGACGGCATCAAGCTAACGCACCAATAATCAATGCGTGCTCACTACACTTTATCAGAGGGATGTATTGAACGAATTTTGTGCTAATGTAACAAAACAAATACGTTAATCTAACACGTTTAAAAAATATCATTATGAGCCTATGTAAAACGAGCTGAAAGGCAATAAAACAACGGGAAATCTTCATGCAAAAAGGGTTTCATCATCCGGGTCATAGAATGGTGATAGAATCGATATCCCAACCTAAATAGAGCATGAAATTGTAAACTTCTCTACACTTAAAGTGAATGCTTATATAATTCTATCAAATGTTTCGAAAAAGGGAAATTCACTACGACTGAGGATTATATAAAGATGTCTTTGATAGTAGTATTCTCGTGAACGGTTTAAACTTTCATTTTTTTAAATAAACAAAAAATTCACTATTAGTGATGTGATTCCTCGAGATCTGTATTAAAGTAAATACATCTTTAAACACGAAAAATCCTGAATAGCATTGAAACCAAGCTTCTACCTTGAAACTCATAATTATTCAAACTGGAGTCTCTAAAAGTCAAATTCTCTTAAAATCAATATTTGTTAACTGTCGTCTTCCATTAGCGTGCATTTTCGAATCAATTTCAAAATTAGAGAAGTACCATACCATGTTCAAGTACTTATTGTGCAGTATTGCTGAAATTTAAGAAGTTTTGTAATGTTGCTTTGCAAAAATATATTCTTCTGATTTGTTGGATTATTTTGTATTTCCTTACAATACCTCTAATTTATTTCGTTAAGGATAATCGTTACAAGTTTCCAATATATATTGTGTTACATTGTTATCATAATAATTCCTGAATTGATATACTTTTGTAAGAAATAAGTGGGAATCGATCAATTAAAAGCTTTTGAAAATAATGCAAATGTTAATCTATCGATAGGTAGTAGTGAAGTAAGGGATAAGAACAAGTACCGGCAAGCTAACAAAATGGTTTTTCCGGAAAAAATGTAATTATTGTTTTCATTCCAGGTTGTAAACAAATTGAATACTTTAAAATGACATAATAAAATAAAATCCTGAGCATTGTATTGCAAACACAATCATGTAATTCAAAATCCGCAGCTATTTGTCAATGGGACGCCTGCAGAAATGATATAGATGATTTGAGTTTACCATTCGTGTTCTATTTAGGTTGACACATTTAACAAGGTTGGACATTAATATGTTAATGAATAGGGATATGCGATACCTGTAAATCATCAGTTAACATTTTTAATTACTTGAGACTTTGGTACAGTTGTAAAAGTTACCCAACGTTGACGTAATCAGTATGTTAAAGAGCATTTTGTTGTTTTATGCTCCTGGCCTATCACTTTAAACAAAAATCGTTTTTGCTATTTCCTGCTTCAATGCTATTCTAACAAGGTAAGTACCGGACATGCCATTTACACCGAAGCTTCCCACTGGTATCACAATATCAATTTCGATAGGGAGAACGCGATTCTGGAAAAAAATTGCTGTATAAGTAATAACTGATAATTTTAATTTTCGTTTGAAACCCCGCTGCTAACTGTTGAGCTTACTGCATACGCCACTGTTGCCTGTGCAGTGTATATAGTGTGCATACAAGCACGCTCAGGTTTGCCAAATCGTCACGTTTCGCCAAGGGCGTAGCCAGGGGGCAGAGAAGTCATCTGACCCCTCAAAAGATTGGGGGGGGGGATCAAGTGACCTGTCTCAAGAAACGATAAAGTTTCTGTAGTCATGCTTTCTTTACATTTCCTGGTACAATCAATATGTGTAGCTCATCGAAACCTTGCTAAAGTACTTTCATTATAATACCCATACATGCGACCAACTGGGAAAAGCAGCAGGAATATGTAAAGGGTTCCAATAATCAATGTGCGCTCACTACACTTCACCAGGGAGATGTATTGAACCGATTTTGTGCTATTGTGACAAGAACAAATACGATAATCTAACACGTTTTTAAAATATCTTTATATGATACTATGTTTGATAGAACGATAGTAAAGAAAGACGATAAAACAACGGGAATTCGTCCCGCAAAAAAGGTTTCGTCATCCGGGTCATAGAATGGTTGCAGGATCGATATCCCAACCTAAATAAAGCATCTAATAAAAAACTCTCTCCAATTGAAGTGAATGCTTTACCTACCGGTGATTAATTTAATCAAATGTTTAGAAAAGAAACATTCGTTCGGTTCGAGAAAACATTACTGATGACCTCAAAAACATAAAAGAATGGATATCAAAGAACAGAATGGCTTTAAATGTTAAAAAGACCAAAATGTTATTAATTGCAAAATCGCATATCAAATCTGCAACAGGTAATATCGTCATCAAACTCGATAACGAAACGATTGAGAATGTACGTTCAATGAATTGCCTAGGACTGACCATTAATGATTCCCTGGACTGGAGTGAACACGTGAAAAATGTTATTCAAAAATCCAATTACACTCTATTCAACCTGAAGTATCTTCAGCCAGTACTAACATTTAAACAGAGAAAACTCTTGTGTGACGCATTGGTAATGTGCCATTTACGGTACATGAATACCTATTTGGGGCAACACCAACAAAAAAATAACAAAACCTGCTAACTCTTTCTTGAAGAGATGTGCAAAATATTGTTTGAAATTACAAAAGTACGATCCTGTGTCTAATGAAATGACCACCAAACTACAATGGTTAAATATAGACTATAGTTTCAAACATGAAACGTTAAAAGTGATGCACCAAATTGTCTACAAATACGCCCCCAAGCTAATTCAACAATCTATAAACATGGAATCAATCTCTCTAAGTAACCGTCAGACCAGAAACAAAAACCACATTGTAATCAACGAATGCAAAGGATCCTTCTCTGAAAAAGCTATAAAACTATGGCTATCTCTGCCATCCGATCTACAAAATATTACTAATAAAAGACTTTTTTCCAAATCACTTTATAAATATTTCCTTTCCTGCCAAAATGACGACATTATATTATACAATTGTACAACCAATGATTATATTGACCTTAATGAAATATTTGATGCTGTATTATACTACACTAACTAATTGACTATGTAAAATGTAACTACATACATTGTAGTGACAAAAATAACTACCTTCTCTTAAATGAAGGGCTTTGTCATGAATGATAAATAAATAAATAAAAGAGAAAACTGCGAAAGAAAGTTTCTCATTACTGCAATTTTCACCAATACTACTAACAACTCTAATCGGTATGCACGGACACAATGAAAAACTGATATGAATCTCAGTTTCTTATACATTTATAAAATATTTATGTGCAGCGCTGAAAAACACCAAAGAATAGTACGTCGAAAATAATTCACACATTTTTCTACCCTGTCAAAACAACTCAATTTGAAATTTCAGATAACCTATCGAGATAATCGTAATCCAACGGATGAAGTTTAGTTTACTTTTCATTTTACTTAATAGAAATCACCCTGTTTCGAATTAAAAAATGTATTTACATGATTCCATTGAATGAGAATATCACGACCCCTCACTACGCCACTGAACGTATCCACACTGCTTAAAGATGATATTGTTAAAACAATAGGCAATCACATTCCACGTTCCACGTTGGTATGTCATCCATCAATATTACGTCGAACACAAATGGATTGGTACGTTTCACCAAGTCTCAAGAGTAAAAATTCCGTTTTATACTTCCATTTTAACCGAGAATTTCTTGCATTACAAATAAATATATTCATTTCGAAAAAATGGCAACATGTAAATTAAAATTCAATATGCAATTTAAATGTAAAACATTGCAATTGCATAGTAGCAGTAAAGAAAGAAGCAAAACCATTAAAAATTATGTAATAATATAGCAAATTTAATTTCCGAATTTATATTATTCTTAATATTCTAACAACGCGTATTTACAAACTAATTACTTAATATTGAAGCATAAAATTTTAATTTCCGAAAAAATGTAATAGTTAATCATCCGCGTGCTCCCAACAGGCCTGAATACACATCATTCACGCACAGTTAGTGATGAACTGCTACGAATGGTTATTGCTATTTTAGTGTTCAATATCAACATTTTTGAAACAAGTAACCTATTCTATTTATATATAATTTGATTTCTTACGCGGCCTATTATTATTTTTAAATAAACACCTTCAATGTTTTACTATCAACTTGTACATTCTGCAGATATATCCTCGGAGCTCAACAGAATTCGGTATTTCGAATTTTTTAGTATTAATGTGAAACTATAATATTGACAATTGACAAATAATTTCTTAGAATTTAGAGCTAGTTGTACCTTTGTTTTTTAACTTGGCAATATTAACTCATCTGAAATTGCCGCAATTACCCTGTAATGCGGAAACGTATTTTGAAGTACGTAATTAAATTCTTGTGCAGTGAAGTGCAGTCTTGACGCCGTTTATATTGTTGTTAAACTAAACACATAAACTACTGCATGTTCAGGAAGCATGGCTGGATGTGTAACTGTCGTTTGGTAAGCGCAAACAGTAGTAGTAAATATGAACGGGGTCATAGTGCAATTATACAGATAAAACGAGCCATATATTGTGCAACACCTTACACATGACAACAGAACAAGAAGCTTGTAAGCTACTTTCATGTAATATTTCCTTTTTATGTAAAATTATGCACATGTATGCGCTGACCCCCCCCCCTGGAGGAAATCCTGGCTACGCCTCTGGTCATGAACAATAACTATATCCAACTAGTAGGATGTAAGAATTATCTATCTTCTCCAAATACATTCTTCAATAGCTAAAATTAATAAATAATGCCGTTAAAATACAGTGTTTAAGATTTACAATGTGCGGAAAATAACAATGGTTGCACTTATAAATAGATGGACAAAGGATTGAGCGAACATGTGTTACCTCGTCTCGTTGCTGAATAATGATTAACCTTCGTATACGAGGGCCAAAACATTTTATTGAATGTTTGCTTTCTGTGTACGTCATTCATATACATTGTCAATTGTGTCGTGGTGTAGTTACACCTACCCGCATACATATTACCCGCATACATACCCGCATATGTATATCAAATGTAATTTAGTATTTTGTAAATCAACTATCAGTTATCTCAGGAAAAGTTCTCAGAAACATTTAACTTAAAAAACAGGCTTCCTTGTTCATAGCATAACACTTTACTGATTACATTTTTTGGAATGAAACTTTGAGAAATAGATACAGAATCGAATTGCCCAGAATTGTCGACAAACACATGAAATCCATCCTAAACATTCGTTTTACTACAATTTAATCAACTTTCGCACATTCAAAGCTTAACTAACAAGTAAGTAAGTTCGCATAAAGCTGACCCCCCATACTGTTAATCTATTTACTTAGAAACCGTTAATCCGACCGAGGTCATACCACTTTTATTGTCTTCCTTGGCCCAAAATACAGGGTGTTAATTCATTTGTATTTTCAAGTCACTGTCCCAATGTAATGGAAGTGAAATGTCTGTGTTATTGGAATATCGTGGTGGGACACAAGAATCTCTCAAACTTTCTTTCGCTGCAATTTAAAAACTTGCATTGCCTGACATCGCCCACACTTATGACATACCTGACCCTTCGGTTGCTTGCAAATAGTTCGAACATTGTTTAATGGCGTTAAAACTTTAAATTTTGAATAAAAATTCAAAATTAAAACTTACAATTAGTTCTACAACCTGACATGGGAATTGAAGCATCCTTGTATAATGCTGATTATAATGCGTATGATAATTATTTACATCAATTTTCAATGAATGTAAAAATGGAATTGTTCATGTTGTTGCTCTACATTTGTATTTCGTTAAGCTTCGCAAATACCAGCCTCAGCCTGCAACCACACCAAATGTGTTTGAATTAGTGATCAGTACTGACAAGTGTTCAATTAATCGAAATAATGCTAGTTGTTGTGTGAATATTGATGTTGACTAATGTTTTGATGAGAATAACTTGGAATACAATGTTCCTAGAAAACTGCTGATCAGTGGGTTGAGAACAAAGAGGGAAAAGTGAGTTTCAATTCAAAGTATAAATGAGTTGAAATTGAAACATTAAAATATTTCATATTTTCCAATTATTTGCCAACTACTATCGTCGTGGTAACAAGCTACATAGTTCTTTTTGCTTTGATTCGTGAACAGATAGTGGGCATGGAGCATATGTTGTAGATAAGTTTTATAAACTATTGCACAGAACGAAAAATATGCTCAATGGAAGATAAGGGGTGGTGGGCATGACGGTTGCATTATTGAGATCCAGAAAATTCTCTATGTCGAGGTTGCTATTTTCTGGATTAAGAATGTGGACTGGTGGCTGAGGTTGCATCAATAATAGACCCATACTAAAATGGAATGGCCCCTGGGCTGCGATTATCAGTTTCTCTCTTCCCACTACCCCTACAAATCATGTGTCACAAAAGTATATTTTACACAATATACAAAAACGGGAAACAGCGTGATATTCTTAACAGATACCTCATCAGCATTCATCAGAAACATTCATTCTCTTACAACTAAATGACTCAATGTATGCAAACCTTGCATGTACTATAACTCATCCAAGCATTGATCAAAACATGTTTGCGTTGAAATTATTCAAAATTAGATTTCAAAGATTTCTAAAAAAACAAACTAATTTCTGACTAGGGTACTGATAGCGAAAGCTACTTTTCAAGTTCTGCAATCTAGCCAATACATTTCCTCTAACTACTAACATTAATTGGTATTGCGTAGAATCATCATAAAAATACATAATTGTGTTCTTGTGAGCAGTGAGCATATAAAATAAAACAGTGGTGTAATAATAATTAAAGAGCTTACCTCGTTATTAGATTTTTAGTTGTGAGTGTAGGATTTTATTATCCAGAAAATAGTTTTCTCACATTTTGTCATATCTGGCATAATTTAAGCAATCGTGGATAAACTTTTGCTTTTTTACACCATCTTTCAGCAGCCACTCTTGAAAACACGTAAAGAATTTTTTCGATGTTGTCATTGAAAGTTGTCAAATGCTAGGAAGGGGTATCTAATGATTCTTTGTTCATTCACTTTGTATTTATTTTATGTTAGACATTTGTGAGAGCATTCAGAGGAAAAATGTATAGCACTTTTAAAGGATTCTGGATCTTTACAATTTTTTGTTTGCATGTCGTGTTTTCAAAGATAAGTTTGTTACTGTTATCCTAAATAAATACGAACGTGTTATTGCAGAAAACATAATGACAGTTTTGCTGAATTTCGACAAAGAAAGTGAGTCTTATGTTACTTATTCTTTCTTTTTAAAATCATATCATGCATTTCTTAAATGTAACCTAATCATTTTTTGCCAACAACAGCCATTCTGAGAATTAGATTACTGATCTGCAATTGCAATAGGTAAATTTTCTTTGCTACAGTGGAATAACGGCGCTGAACTACTACTACGAACAGAAAATAATTTACGAAAAAGGAAAAATAGCAAACTATGTAAAAATGTCGAACCATTCAGCCTAATGATTCATTTAGGCAGTGTTATTACAGCGTAGCGATCAATTGCATAAACTAACTGTTTAAATAACTGTTCAAGTAAAGCAGCACGGTTTGAGCTTAACAGTTCTTGAAAGATCAATGAAGTTACGCAACATATTCTAGCTAAAACCGTGTGATGGGCCATCGTTTCACAGGAGTCAGAGCTGTCTTGCGAATTCTCACTCGGCTTGTTGTGTGCTTATCTGTCAATTTTGTAGAACCTTGCGTTGTGGCTAATACAGAGTAAAGATGATAAGTCAGTACGGGACATATGTAGGTTGTGATCATGGGACTCTGTCCCATCCATGTCAAATGGTCACAAGGGTAGTCACCTGGGAGTCACAACCTCCTCCTTGAGTTTTCCTTCTCTGAGAGAAGGCCGTCAGCATAACGACCCAGGACAGGGCGCTGAATGTTAATAAAAAACCGTAAATAAATTAATTTCATTTTTCCATTAAACAATTCTGCTTTTGTATTCATTTAATAAAAAAATGGTTTGTTTATGCCATCAACCCATGGGATAGAGAGGAAAACGTGTTTGTTGGAGATCAAATTATTGGGAAAACAAAATCTACGAAATTATTTTTTAAATGCTTGCATTTTGTGATGATGAAAACCTGGAAATTTAAGACCAACTAACAACTAGGTGTAAGATAACAGGTAACAGTATTCCAGCGAGGAAATTACTTCGTCACTTCCTTTGACGTCTTAAGGAATTCCAATCATTCAGAAAAGCAGCTATCATTGTGACTCTGAGAGATAATTAGAAGACAAAAGAAAGCGATGCATTATGATAGGGGTGGTACAAGTTTATGATTAATAATAAAGTAACAACAGCACATGTTGTGTTGTTGCGAAGACTACTAGGTAAAACGAACGTAGACATTTGTTGTACAATTTGTTGCTTTTCTGATATCATTAAAAATACTTTTATACCAATTGTGAATGACCTTGCCTTCTCACGATTTTAATACGGTTTATCAAAGAATCGTTTCTTACATTAGTTATAATTGCATAACAACGTGGTTTAGAGAACTTTACCGCCAGCTTAGTTCAAATACACGATTGATTCGGAATAATCATCTAACGAAGATGTGGACGTAACTTCGGACGTTTTTACATTAATGTCGTTTTAATTGTGCGTAAACAATTGCGCATAAATTCTCTGTTTCTGTTTTATTAAAACAAAAACTAGGTTTTTCCAACTTGAGATCAGGAAAACAACGCCGTGACCATACTAAAGTCAGGAGTCTTAAATCTATAATTATTAATGTATAACGTATATCCGTAGTGGTAAATTTTAAAGACGCCTTAATTAAAGATTTGAAACAAATCCAATTATAGTTCGGACCAGAGAATCAAGTACGGTGAGAATTATTGATATTGCAACATTGGTAGGATTCAAATTTTTGTAAAATATCTGAAAGATCAATATATTTTTAAGGAGTTAGTTAAATCAGAGAAATATTACATATCAATGAGGAAAACTTTTTTTGAAGGTAAGATAAAATAATTTTGATTTTAATTTCCCATTGAACAATTTTACGCATGCGCTTATGAAAATAAATTGTAACCATGTACTAATGAATCCCCACCATTTAAACATTACGAAAGGGGCCAACAAAAATATTTATGTTAACTAATTTTTATAAAAACTTACCTACTTTTTGTCATTTGTCTTTTAATCTTGGATATCACTTTTTGGGAGGCTTTGTCTATCCTCTGGATTTCGTCATTTAGATTGGTTGCAGAACTGCACAAACAATGCCTGCACATCCTCTTGTAATAGCAGCCATAATGATGTAACGAATGATGAATGACGAAATTACGAATTCCCTTGTATTTCTTAGTTAATTGTATGTTGTGCAGCCATTACATTTACCTAATTTGCCTGCGTGTGAAGGTAGATAATTGCCAATTATTAATTGGTAACATTCAGGCTAAAAAATTAAATGGAATAATATATAGATATAATGTTCCAAAATTGGCAGAAAATTATAATTATTTTGAAGTGGCATCAACATTCTACTTCAATTTACACAAGGATCATCTCAATTCAAAAAAATTATTAACGAAGTAACCAAGAATCTGAAAATTATGTAGTTATGAGTGCATGTAACCTCAGTCTTGCAAGAAAATAAATAAATGAATACGATTTTCCAGATGATTGTGGGGATTCAGGTCTTATGTATTTATTTGAGCTACCGGTTTCGTTTTTTGAAAATAGCTTCGTCAGGCTGTTTATGGAAGACAAAAATAAAAATAAATATAAATAAATGAATAGGTAAGAGCTATCATGCTGATACACAATGTTGTGTCAATTATTCGTCACACATGATAAAAATAATAAATTTTTTGACTTTTTACCACTACGCACCTCAAACAAGTGTTTACAGTATTAAAAGCTTTTTAAAAAGTTTGTACAAACTGGAATGTTTCGTCACCTTTTTTACCGTTCCATTATTCTGTTACTTTTATGGCAAAAAGTAGATGCTACTCCATCCGTAGTCAGAAAATAAATGGAATTTTTTGTACAAGCTCGTCGGTGAGTTTTTGGTATTATTATGAATTACATTTTGTGTACCAATACATCATACCATGCCTGTATTCTTATCATGTTATCATGCCAGCATGAACATGTACCTACATGATAATCATGTGCATGTTTTTCATCAAGTATTGTACCAGGGGGAGACGTTGTGTACGCAGTGTAGAGTTGTATCTTATTTGTAAGTGGGTCGTTTCCTTGTTTGCAGGATCAGTAATCGGTGTCGTTTTTTGTTAACCGTTGAGTTTTTCCAAGGGTAAGATAATTGCCAATTATTAATTGGTAACATTCAGGCTAAAAAATTAAATGGAATAATATATAGATATAATGTTGGCAGAAAATTATAATTATTTTGAAGTGGCATCTACATTCTACTTCAATTTACACAAGGATCATCTCAATTCAAAAAATATATAAAAAATACGTTTTGTGCAATTGCGCAAGGTGTATATTTTGTCAAATCTGTATGACAGGGAATGAGTACATTAGTATAGACAGTACTTCCCAATCTTACAAATTGTTACATAGATATTACATTTTTATGCAATCCGCGGCAACTCAGAAATAAGGTAGGCCCATTCAAAATTTTGGCATCTTGTAGCCTGCATCATATCTAGATAACATTCTGTCGGAGTAACATGTACACATGTGAATTGATGGACGACGGAAAAGTTGTCCGTTCTATATAAAACATTCTTGAGTTTGGTGGAATGTCATATAATCAATACTCCCTTCTGCCATCAAAATTATAAATAAGGTAACATAAAGCGGTGCTACTTCGGTTTAACAACTTTGGGTGCTGTGTTTGCTCTTTGCAATTACTCGCGGTAGAAACTTTCTAGCTGCGATTGTTTAACTTCCCTTTACTGTATTGTCAATTGTGTATATTATTAGTTAGTTTAACCCGTGAACTAT
>JAHZNE010002277.1:0-19781 GCA_027744055.1 Callyntrura sp. NNG-2020
CAACGAACTTAAATTACAAAAAAAAAACATTCATACAACTTTCATTTCATCTTTCTACACATAGACTAATAATAATAATAATGTGTCCAACTATCCTCTTCTTTATTATTATTGCATTAATATAATCCTTTGAGCTTGTTTATACCTTTATGTTCCCGAAGAAAACGTAAATTGATGTAAGAAAAGAGAAGAGAGAGAGAGAGAGGAGGCAAGTCTTTCAACATTTTTATTATTCATGCTGTACGAAAATCCGACGTCCTTCAGCACGTTTGTGTAGAAAGTAGAATAAAAATTATAATAATATGTAACTTACAATATAATCTGTGTTCTACAGTCCATTCGAGTCCGACACCATATTATCATCAAATTGTGGTAATACGCATGTAAACAGTTCAGTAAAGTCTTCCTAAAACACTCAACTTTATCAACTCGAAACACTTTCTGCGTTTCCTTGTATTCTAGTTGATGCCTCGTCCTCATCCCCAGTCCTTCCTATTCTATGATGTACTTACGTTGAAAAAATCTCTCAGCAGATTTGTACGTTTCGTTGTACCTGCATGTACGCTTCGTACGTACGTATCTTCAGGAAAAAATCATTTACCTTTAGATGAATCCGTATTCCGATGCATCGCACTTAAAACGACGCGTGGGAACCACTTTTTCACTAATTTTTTAAACCCTGTACCTTGTACGTTTTCTTTGCTTTTTTTGCTGTCAAATGGGAAACTGCTCGGTTGCTTTCAACGTTATTATGAGTATTTCACACTGGATGAATGACATTTGGAATTTTAATGTGCCGTACGTATATTTACATGCATACCAGCAAAAAGCATGATTCTTTACGACGCTACAACAGTATCATTCTATTGCGTCATCATCATTCACACATATCTCATTGCTCTGCATGAGATGCTCACAAAATTTCAATTTAATTCCATGTAAAAAAAGCATAGCAATAATGACGAGATGAGGAACGACAACGCTTCTGATCTAAAAAAGATTTTCAGCAGGATATCTAATTTGCTTACACACTCTCTACACCACATCCCTGTATTAAAAGACAATGATTGGCTCCTTCTTCACTACGTGGACGTATACCGGATTTTCTCTGTACAACTTGCAACGAATGGAACAAATTTGATTGTCTAGTTTAATTAAACAAAAGAAAGAAAACAGAGCAAAACAAAGAGGATGGAATTATATCAACTTTTTATTCATTTGTTAATCGTAAAAGTTATATTTTCTATCCTTGTCATCATTATCTACATACGACCAGTACAACAGGGTAGTAATAATAATACTGGTGCTGCTTCTTAGCTGGTGTGAAATTAGGTGACAATAAAAAGCCCACTCTTGGCTTGGCTGGGTAGCGCACGAATCAATCTTTTTCCCTCAGCATACTTCGTTTTTATGAAACTTTTTATGTTTATATCCTCGGCTTACTGACAGTGAGCACAGAAGAGAAAAAAATCATCTCTGATGGTATATTGTGTCTTCTACTTGAATGGAGGCGTCAGGTGTACGGTTTCGTATAACTGCAATGCATATTATGATGAACAGGAGCAGCTATGGTCTGTGAATGCTGTGAATATTGTACACAGGTATTTACATATTTTATTGTCAGTTTTTTGTCATGAGGAATATGTATATAGATTATATTCGAAAGCTTGACAATGTATTCTGCTTTACCACTCATAATCCCGTGTATTCTCTGTAATTATATCAATACCTACGTGCTACTACTGAGGAACGAACAAGTGATGACCGTACTCGAAACCGTAATATTTTTAATCAGGTTTCTTCCATGTAATAACAACTTACGGTTTAGATCTGGTTTTCGCACCGAGAAATTGCTTTTTAGAAATTAAAAGTAATTCTAGCTCTCCTGGACCAGAGAAAAGTGGCTGACTTGTGGAAGTTGTTCAGTAACTCACACAAAACCGAGGACATTCACGTTGTGATTCCATTTTTTCCCTGCTTGTTGCTAAACTCATCGACTGAGAAAACACCTTTTTCAAAGATACTGGATTCAAGAAATACACAGCATGGGAGGGGAAATAGGTATATAGGAAAAGTGATACCTCTCAATATAATGTACTTTTTAAAGGTATTATTTTATTAACCTGTTCCTTGCCAAGAAGACTGCTGTTTAAACAATTTCATATTGCCATTACATTACTCCTCTGAATTGATCTCTAGTGGCGATGAGAAAATGAATGCCGACATGGAGTATTATCCCACTTGGTTCCCACAAGACCAAACGTAAACCAAAAAGAATGAAACAGGAATATTGGTCTGGTCCAGGACCTCTTCGTCGCTGCTTTGGCGCGATGATGATTAAGATGATCAGCGGCTGGCTTTTTAATCTGGGCTTTTCTGCTCTGGAACTGTCTAGTTCACCTTTTTCATGTCCGTTGAGCTCTTGTACGTTCTCGAGATGAGCATGATAGTCTGGCTACTTGTAGACAGAGCTTGGTTCAAGTACAAACTTCCCTGTTGTGTAGTGGGCTACTTTACTATCGAAATGAATGAGCGTCTCTCAAGGTTAAAATTTTCGTTTCAAACAATGCGAATAAATTGACCAGAAAGAAGATAATACGACGGTACAATAATATTATCTCAGTTTCTCATTATCACCTGTAGCTGATTTACCTCGAAGATTATTACAGCACTTGTACTGCTGGCTGTCACATTTTCTCTACAGTTCTTCATGCCATACATCTAGACTGCCATTATTACACATACTTTCAATTATGAATAGACGATGAAACCTTACATTTGACGATGATTATCGATTGATTATAAGTATTCACAGCCCATAATTATTTTTCAAAAATCTGTCATCTCCCATCTCTCCACCGACACTAAACAAAATGCAAGCCTCAATAGGCCCGTCTACGTTGCTTTTTATTGTGGTATTCATTCGTTACAGAACAATAAACAGCATTACATGGCGCTATACGTTGCAGACTATATAGACACATGACCAGTGAGTATAATAATTACGTCCTCGGATATTACACGACACCTTTTGTTATTTTGTAATAGTTGTAAGTAGCAGGCAACACAAAGTTTTTCGTACACATATCCGCATATTATGATACCTACAAAAAACTACCGACGACAGACACAAAGTATTTAAAAAGTGAGATTTAAGTAGGTACAAGCAATTTAGATATGCGGCAGGTTTTGCTCATCATCAGCTTCAACTGTGGCAATACTCGTTCTTTTGCCGTTGACGACGATTTGTGTGCAAAATGAAATGAGTAGCAGGATAGTACGTAGTAATAATAATACGCTGCTATAAAACATACCGCGACGATGTATTACGTATGCATTTGAGCTCACCTTGTGTTTGTAGGTGGTATCGTCCCATTCGACTGTGTCCACTGTGTAGCGTCTCACTACGCGTAGTTATATTGGGCTTATATCAGAAAGGAAAAGGGCAAGAAAATTCACTTTTTTCTATTATCTTCACGTCATTGAGTCAGAGTCACATCACTTGAGGAATTACCGACCGCCAAACAATGCCGATAATATGCAGGACATTAGTATCCCATCACTTTGCCGTTGTCTCACTCGCATTTTTTACCGCGAAGTCAAGTAAAGTGGTGTAACTAATTGTAAATGGAAGAAAAATAATCGTCAGTAAACAGGAACATGCATATTATTATAAGAATGGACATGGACAAGATTTTTTCAGGTATAAAAATTCAATGAGCCGGAACTTACAGAGAGCTCGGAGTAAAAAAAAATCCTAACAAGAACAGGCACTGCCATTTTTGTTGCTGTGCTGTTGTTCAAGTAGCTGTAGTATGTTACTAGTTACTACCACAATACCATTTAGCCGCTATCCATTAAAACTTATGCGTAGTTCATTGCTTAATGAACAACGTGATGAAATGAGTCGGCACTACGTACATTCTCGCAAAAATCCAGTTTTGTGCATTGTGTGCCAGCATTTTCTGGTTTTTAGCGATGAGAATGTATGCATTTAATATGCCACTGCGTTTTGGGCTAGTGTTGTCAGCAGGCAGCTGTTCCACTAGCTGCTGCTGCTGCTGCTGCCACAGAAGGAAAAAACATACGTAATTCTTCTGTATATTTTTTTAACTGGTGTGAAAAATAACTTTCCAGTGATGCCTACTACCTGACCAAGTTAGGGTGTAATTTCACAAACTCTGCATAATGTGCTGCGACCTTTTTTCAACCAGTGTAATTGAAAACCGGACTTATGCGAAAAGATCTTAGTTGTTTAGAGATTCAATTGTTTCCACTACGCATTTGCACACCACTCATAAAATGCACCTTTTGCATATATTAGCTAATGTGTTCATCATTCCAACACCACTCACATCAAGTACAGTGCTAGTGCAACCTTTGTCATCTGAAGTAATGCTGGTGTCTTGCAATATGTTCGAAACTGATTTTTCTATAAACAAATTGAATTTACACGTAGAATTTCACGTTACCCCAAAAATTGGCAAGAATATTATATTTTGGTTTTACGCATGATATGCATAAACGGTCAGACTTAACAAGATCATTTACAGCTTTACAGTAATAACTCAAGGTACAATAGCAAAATGAATATGGCTTGCGCTTCTCATTGTTGAGCGCGATACCACTTGTTTTTGTTTATTGTCATCAATGCATTGTACGACTTTGTTTTATGCCTACTCACTGGGCAACCTCTCAAATAAATCTACTTTATAAACAAGAGTTTCGCATCATCATCGTCATTGTTGTCGTACGTCCTCACTCCTCTGTAATGTAGTACAAAACACACAGGCGGCTATTCAATATTTCTTGTTTTTAAACAAACCAACAACTATAAAACCTCAACATATCCACTCTCCTCCGGTATCCTTCTAAAAATATATGCCTATACCTTCTTATGCAGCTGCCTATATATCAGAAGTAAAAATGAACCCCAGTAAACGCGCATGTATATCCATAATATGAATTACTGGTTAATGCACCTTTGTCTATATCTCTTAGCTGAAAAGAGCGCTTAAACAAATGCAAATTTGATGCTTCTTCGTCTTCTTCAATCCTCGTTTGTTCCTGATATCATCACATCACAGCGTCATTGTCATCATCATACTTAATCATACATTCTCCTTTTATCTCACCATTACAAATGATGACGCAATTTAGAAAAAATCTTATATTATATTTATTGGTAACTCGTGTATAGCACAAAAATCCTGTCGTTGTCATCATAAGCTGCCCGAGCAAAAACAAAAAATGGTTATAGCAGCAGAGCTTGTAGCACAGTTGAAAGATTGATATTGCTACTACGAGCACAAAAACATGAGTAAGACAAAGGTTCTCTGCATATCTCCTGCAGGTGAGTTACTGTCTAATGCGGACGATGACGATGAAGAGGCTACCCAATTATATCACTTGGAAAGATATGGGACTCTCGTCTCTGAGACGGAGAACAATAAAAATAATCTAGCATTTCTAAAACACAATGTTCATTGAGTGCATTCAGTTTAGCAAGCTTTTCGAATGACGACGAAGTGACATCGGTGTACATTTATAAATGGAGGAATGGAAAACGTTTTTTATAGGAAAACTGCTGTCTGCTCTTTTTACATGCTTCTTGTTGTAATCATTTGTTGAAGAATGTATTTCCATTTTACACGCTTTTGTTATTTTTTTAATAGTGTAACATTGGAATGGTTTTTTTTGTGGTACGAAAATCTTTAAAAATATAAACTTACTTTTTCACTGCATTTTCCGACTATGTCGACCAATAATTTTAAGAACGTTTACAGCAAAATTTTTGCAAAACAATGATTCATGGAAAACTCCCAAGTTTTTACTCCATAATCTGTGGATCAAATTCATATATTATTTTGGTTACGACGGCGTATTTTTATGGAGCTTGATGCATAGGAAAGGGTAAATGCGGCATTTCAGTATTCACTTTGATAATATTATGAGCCATAAGATCAAGCAAATAAAAATTTTTCCCGCTCGTCGTAACGAGTATACCGTGCTGAGGATACATGCTACATGTATATATACCTATAATAAGTTTACGCGTGTATGAATATATTTGCAATACTGAATGATTGGCAAAGAACAATGTAAAGAAACAAGTTGACTTGCTCGCAAAGTTGAAATTACATCCTAATCGAATTTAATGGGTAGGCAAAAAAGTTTAGGATTTTTTATGACGTTTATAAATCAGATTTTGGTGTCCACTTCGTTAGCATTGAACTTGCTTCATTGATTAGTTAACTATGATCATTATTGTCTTTAAAAAAAGTTTTGGGGTGTATGGCTCTGTGAGTACAAGAAGAGGTACACATCATTATGAATCTACCTGAATTGCTTGTAGAAAAAAAAACATTTGCCACGAGTACAGCGCTTAAGCACAAAAGCAGTACTGTGCATCGAGAATGACTAAGCGGTCCATGCAACTCACTCGGGTAATAACAAAGTTGTTTTAATGGACCCCCTTAAAGGAAACTTTTTGCCCTTTTTCCTTATTTGTATGAATGTAGACATAAAATACTGACAAAGATAGCTGAAGAAGACTCTGATGGGTTTTGTTGGTGGATAAAGTTTTTTCTTGTCTTTTTTTCTGAATTCCGATGCTACAAAAAATAGTGGAAGATGTCTAAAAATACGTACAAATTGTAAGCAAACTCGTATCGAGTTGTATCTTTGATTTGGAAAAATGTTGTTTTATTATTAGCTACTTCGTTTACTGTGAGTTGAATACAAAGATGCGCCATTGCATTTTAGTAAATTAATCTTGCTTGGATATTTTGCCCTACAGTCATTGGATTGAAGTACAAGTTCATAATATTTTGGATTATTCGCATAAATTATTCCTTGAGTACCTATGTAATCAACAAATTGATCATTTAAAAACTGCAATTCGTATACATTCCTCACATTTTTTCCAAAGTGCTGGTTATAAATAAGTAGTTTTTAATGTTTCTTTTTATCCTTGATTTGTCATTTAGGAATGTCACATCCGTACCTACTCATTTAGTACGGATAACAACGACTACATAGGTATTAGACAGGCACCCATAGTATAATTTGGTACAATGTGTGTCATAGTCATGTGTGCGCAGCATAATGTTCGTAAATTGCCAATTCATTCTGAAAAATTATCATTACCGCCAGCTTGAATAGGCTCTATAAGCTTCTTACACGAGATCGTATGCCGACAACGATGAAGGTGAAATCATTGACGAAACACGTACAAAACCTTGAAATATAACTTTCATTTTTTTGCAAAAAATATATAAAATTAAAACCTGGTCAAGTAGCGCAATAAAGGTCGTGGCTCGCATGGCATTAATATAATACTTTCATTGTTTATGTCCTGTTCAGTTAAGGAAGGCAAGTAAAAATAGAGTAGCAGAGAGGATATGCAGCAAATGGCAAATTCAGTGCCTGGTACCTATAAGATACAGGTATGTGTATGAATTTACATCCTGACACTGAACTTGGTACATGTGAAAAAAGTCACGACGAAAATGTGTACAGACAAAAACGATTGCCTTTAAATCCTAAAGTGATGACAGGCAAATGCCATCAAGGTAACATAACATTGCCCTCCAGCAGCAGGGATATCATTATACTAACTCGGAGCGAGAAAAGAGCCACCAACACCACCAAACAATATCCCTAGCACACGGCCTGAGGGCAACCAACCATAAAACAGTATCAAATGAGATAAACAGCGGTTTTCTCAACCAAACCTTATTACCTTGCCAAAAAAAGTCCCATCATCATCGTGCAAGAAAGCTATCAGATATGTTACCTAATTTTACTTTAAAATGATATGTGAGAAGATCATCTCATTAGAATCCCTATAGACTTACACGGAGAGGGGGAAAATGACAATGAACGGAAGGGAATCACACAGTGTCAGTAAAAATGCAACAAAACCTGGTATTGTTCACTGGTTCAGGCAAAAGCGCACACAATGAGGAGATAGCTGAATGTTTTGAATATTATGACTGGCTTGTGGCTTCTTTCTTTTTAAGAGAAAAAAATTTAACTTGAAGTGGTTTGGTTTATAGTTTGTTCTTGTTGTTCACATGTAGGTAGACATATTGTATACATTATTATGCAATCATCATCATTGTCTTTCTAAAAGACGTAAGTTGAGCTTAAATACTTGTTGTTCCTCCGAGACTGCTGGCTCATGTGGACTCTCGCATTTCGTCCTCAAACAACCGTTCGTGTGTCTATTATTTACGTAATGTACCCCTTCCGAAAAGAATGCTCACTTCACTCGCAACCAAATCTTTTTTTGCCAATAAAAGTCAAGAAAGATTTCTTTCAGAAGACTTGTAAGCAAAGCAGCGAGCAGGGTGAGCAGCACAGACAGCAGACGCGTATTCCATGTTTTACAAAAAACAATTACAACAATGAAGCTGAGTTGAATTGCTGGGGAGAAGAAGAAGAAGAGCTCACCTTGTTGATTATTATATTTTGTGCACACACACACACACACACACAGCACACGATGACTATGACTTACAGTGTCTTATGTTGGTTCGTGCTTGTGGTTGCAATAAAAAAGACTTTTTTTACGTTTTGTTGCTAATGATGATGGAATAGAACCCAACATGCAGTCATTCACTGATCGAGTACAAATTTAGAATGTGTTGTGGTATCAAAGGCAAAAACTTGAGCAAATAAAGGCATTGATGAAACAGAAATGAGATTGAGAGGGTACAAAGTCAAGTCCTGCCCTCTGTGTGCCTGCTACACTTATTGCAAAAAAACCCATGGCGAATTTTCCACAGGTTATTTTACGAAGAATTCCGCTAATGCTAATTTATTATGTTATGTAGGCACCCTTCTCCTCACATTGCCACTAATACTTACGGAGTTTTGAGGTTTTGCACAGTCTGCTCATTTTGGTTAAACAACACCACCATTAGCACTACTACTGCATCCGAAATCAAAACAATAATGTTCATACCTACTTGTGCTATTACCATCAACCCAGCTGGTTTGGGGTATAGAAATACTGGCGTTGGTAGGGTCATCATTATCATCGTCATCATCGTCGTCCTCACATAATGACATACAATAAGACAAGCGAAGCACAAGACTTTTTTTTATTTTGTGGCTGAGCCTTTTGTTGCTTCAATCTGTTATCATTACTATCATCATCGCCTTCATCGTCATCTCTCTCTCTCCGTTTGTTCACCACAGCAGTTATGATTAGGTACAATATTTTACTCGAGGAACCCCACGTCTACCCAAATGGGACCTGCGCACAGACTGCATACTTGTGGCTGCTACCGTCGTCGTCCATTACAAAAAAACAGCCCCGTACCATTCATACAGCAAATAGTTATTATAGGGTATGAGAACACCATTTATTTTTACATACCACCATCTTTACATGTAGCTGTTGTCTGTTGTCTTAAAAAACGATCAGTCTAGTCGTAATCTAGCTTAACCTGACTTACGACAATTGCTGACAAACGAAGAGGAACCCCGAAACAGAAATGATTATTGGAAGCTGTACCACTGCAGAGCAGAAGTAAGCAGACGATTTTGGCTTCGGTATTCACTGTACCCAGCAATAAATGTAAGGTGATGATGGTGGTTAGGGAAGGGACTAGTTCAGTCAAGCAAAACGCTGTTTTTTCGGTTTAAATAAGTACATATTACGCTTGCCGCTAAGTTCTCTAATTTACGTAAATTGTACAACTATCACTGTCTGTTTTCTTGTAGCTTGTTCGTACGCGTCGTTGTAATAACTGATTGCCAAGCGCTCACCAGCAATGAAATGATTCTTCCTGTCTTAAGACTGAGCGCTTTTCCATGTTTTTTTCGTTTCTCCTCGTGTCTCTCTTGTGATTCTTTTCGATGCCAAACTTCTCAGCTCGTAAAGATAAAGAGGTACAAGGAAAACCGGTGAGCTTTAATGCAAAAGACGAGAAGAGCTGTCAAAGGAGCAGCAGCTCAACAAAAGCGCAGCTACTAGTGCGGCCACAAGTAAAACTTGTACTCCATTTATTCACGTCTGCCCTGCCAAAATTGAGTAAAAAATGTTTCGAGTAAAAAGGGAGAAATGAACATAAAATGCAATAATGCAAACAATTGCCTTTACCTTTCCTATCATAACAATAATATTCAATTTTGCCATTCTCGACCAAAGATCCACGTAAAAATGGTCGTAAAAAGATGAAAAAAATGGAGAAAATTGGTGGAAGCCGAGGTTCATTGTTTTATTATGCATTATGAAAATCAAGCACAAGCCAATCTTGTCGTACATCTCCCTCTTCTTCTTTTGTCTGCACATTTAAGTGTGCACTTTGCTCTCCTCTCACTGATGAAGTAGAGCTGTTGAAAAGTGAACATTAAACTGTTGTCTATTTTATGCATACACACACCACCACATCCCTACTACAACCGCTTGGATGAACCAAAAAGAGAGTATATCCGCCTTTTGACTATTTTGGACAATGCTACAAACCGCTGGAAGGTTAAAGTCTGTTAGAGAGCACGTATACACAATACACACACACTGTCTCCGTCAAAGTTGAGTAAGTGCAGTTTTTGGCGTTGTTAGAATTTCCATAAAAAAGGGTGATTTGAAAAGTGCGTGGGGATCCCATGTTTCCAAACATGTTCACATTCATTGTCATGATCAGCTTCATCAAAAAACACGATTACATAAACCGCAATATATGTGATGTGAACAACGTTGCATTTTTTTTTCTTCTGCGTGTATATAGGCATGCATAAAGGAAGATTTTGAAACATTTATAGATTTTTCATTTTTATACGGGGATTTAATATCACCGCATATTAGATGCGCACATAAAGGTGGTGTAAGTTGAGTCGTTGAGTGGGCTTAATATGAGCAAAGGCAAAAAATGCGAAGGTTGCGTGTGCTTCAGGGGATTTGTGCTGTGTTGTTGTTGGTTAATTTTTCTCATCTTTATTTTAGCACGCGTTTCGTGAGCTTTTTATCACTAATCCTAGTATCCAGGTGAGGAGAAGCATGCATTTCGTGAAAATGAAAACGAATCGAGTAATCAAGATGATAATGATGTGGACGTTATGTACCCGGCTTACTATTGTACTGTATCGCAGGGAGAAAGAGAGGGAGAGAGAATGGCTCTGACTCTGCTAAACTACAAAATACCAAAGGTGCAATGAAAAGTACTCAAGCCATAAAACGTTATTAAGGTTGAATGTTAGATTTGTGCATTTCATGTCAAGGTATTCATGAAGAGCTCACATAATATGTATGTGACAAATGAGATGAAGTATGATGTTTTTCCGGAAGCTGAATGCTATAAGTGCGCGCGAATCCACAAAATTTAATGGTCCTCTTTATTACATTATTTGGTATGGTTCTCAAAGCCACTTTTTTATAGAGACAGTATAGTCTCATACACTCTGCAGTGGATCGAATCGAAATTGTCACATAGTCGTGATCATTAAAATTCCTTTTGAGAGATGATTTCAGCATAAAACTTGCTGGCTTGCAAATAGATAACAAGTTAAAATTGTCCAGTTAAGTGAGCATAACCCTGTGGAATGCAATTCATTCTCCTGTGAATTTCTTGCTGGTACGCACAAAAAAAACGAACAAAACTATTTTACTACATAACTTATTGTACTTAAAGATGGAATACAACACTGAACTCACTCAGAAGAATCATTGCTACTGATTGAATTTTTTATTCCATTAAACGCATAAAATATTTTGATAGTTTTCGGAGGGAAGATAAAGTAATATAATTTTTTGACTATGCATTACAGCTCCCTATTGTACTATGATCTGGATATGTATATACACAAAAATGAGGTAAAATGGAATGTTTGCAATTTGAACCTCGTCAAAAAAGAAATCAATGAAACTAAGCACGTACGAAAGTGAATGCCTAACTTTCTTTTTTACCAGTCAACAAAAAGGACAAAGCCCAGTTAGCAGTAGTACGTACCAGAGAGAGATATTTAGAGTGCTGTTTATTTTTTGATGCTGATTTTGATATTGTTGACGAGTAGTTGAAATGCTTGTTAGTAACAATATAAAACATTCTGCTATTCCTGTTTATTGTTGCCAACTGCTCCATACTTGACATTCCAGAAAGAATATGTAATATTCTCTTTTTCCACACAAGTAGTTTGTGGATGGTAGCAGTGCGCAGGAAAGAGAGAGAGAGAGAAAAGAGTATTTGAAAGCGCAACAGGTAACAACAGAGGTTTCACTCTCGTCTCTCTGCGCTTTGCCACGTCGTCTCCTTTACCACAAAACCTTTTACAAAAGTATTTTAAACAGTCAACTTTTGTGGGGAACGGACTAAATGCCAGCAGCCCTTTATTGTCCTGAGTCACAATCCAGAACCAAACCAGAAGTATGCCATTATATTTATATAGCCACATTATTACCATTATGTGCCCATTGCCCAAACAAATGCAGGTTTTGTACACACAGGTATATACGGTGGTTGATACATTCAAAGTATAAAAATACAAGGAGAGAGAGAGAGAGAGAGACACCAAACAAAAAAGCCAAACATTCAGACAGAATTTCACAAGGAAATTATGCTGATATTGTAATAAAATATAACGAATCTCATCATCATCTCCTAAATAATCATGCTCGTCATCATCATACACTCATCTCATCGTCTTCCTTTCTTTTCATTTCATTCTTTGTATCCTTCTTTGTAATCATAAACTCATCATACTCGTCCAGCTACTAGCAGCCAGCCAGCATTTTAAAGAGTCTTTTAAAGTGATCACGAGCAATAAAATAGGAGCGAGGAGCGCACACTGAAAATGAACGATATACAATACTTTTTAAAGCGGTAGCTGAAATGGTGGCAGTGTGGTAGCGGTCATCTGATGACGGTTGATGATACCTTTGGAATTTCAAGTACCCCATCCAACCAATCTACGCTAAGAGTTTGGAGAAATACCTGAGCATTACCGAAAGAAATGAAAAGCGTGTTTTTCTACCTGTTTTAATACGGAAATAGGTGGAATTTAAGTGTCCGCTCATATTTACATAGCTCGAATGTCATCACCACAGAGTTGCGTTCTCAAAGCAAAAACTTGAAAACGGCTCAATCGAAAGTATGAGAGAAACCGACGTCATTGTGAAGTTGTTGATTTATAAAATAAGTGAAGTATTCCTCCAAATATTTACAAGTCGTGTCATAATTGTGTATATTGAAAACGTATTTATATTCTGCTTTAACCTGACGTGTTTGTTTTCTTTTCTGTAAGATTAAAAATTTAATAATAATTATTATTATTGTTTCTTCTCAGTAGTCTCTCAGGATGCTGATGATGTACACACAACCATAACTCGTGTTTATAAAACTCATATATTTCACCAGTAAATAGGTATTACTTATTATTAGTTTTCCCATAAATTCATGTAAAACAATTATTATTACATCTTCAAAAATGATGGTGTAAGACAATGAACCGGATCTTTATCGATGTATGTAAACAGGCATATGCGTACACTGTGCAATGTATGATGTACATACGTGCATACATATACTGAATACTGACAGATAACAGCATAAAAACATGACAAAGAAAGTGTATGAATTGAAAAGTGAAATACAATAGTTAACGATTATCAATTATTACTGTAGCTTTTTGTTTACTCTCTGCAGACTCTTGATGATGATGATAATAATAATAATACCAGTATCACCATTTACTTGACACAAGATAACGCAAATAGATACCTATATACCTTGACTTTGTGTAGGCATATAAGGAAGGCCCGTTTCAAAAACTAACTAGCCATTGAGAATGATGATGAAAGGAATGAACGGCTGAGAAAGTTGTTGATTGGAAAAATATGGAACAAGATTGACGAGTATAGATGAAGTGTGTGTACGTGAGTCTTGTTCTAAATCACTGCATCATGTACCCCTACACATGTTCTACACACTTCATGCTTCTTTTTCTGCTTTTACCCAATTTTCCAGCACATCTCTCTCGTCTGAACGAACGGAGAGGGGGAAGGAGAGGATGTATGAGGTAAAAAATACAAGAGGTAGTTAATGGAGTTATTCCCTGTTGTTCATAGTTAGTTATTATGAATCATGTGTAAATTATAAGCACTTGTACTCTTTGTGTACCCCATTATTGCAGGATTATTATTATTATTGGATTTCAGACTCACTACGATGAATTTTGCTGTTAAATGACACTTCCCTGCTTGCAGCACTTGATTTGACTTGATGAAAATTACTGTTTGTCTTGTAATGTACAATTAGCTATGCATAGATATTATTACTACCTTTTACGTGTGTGTGCGTACAATTTTTTCAATTACTGTAATCAAAATCTTAATTCGAATGGTTTGAAAAGGTAGTTTTCTAGTTTATATGGTTGTGTACACAGGTGTGTTTAGTAAAATGAGTAAGTGCGTCAACGTCTGCTACTTACTATACTACAGAGGTAGATGTAAAAATACATGTGGTCTTGAGTATATACGTGTATGTACATGGTTTAAATTCACTACCTCAAGTTGTAGGAACAACGGTACAATTTTAGAGCAGTGGTGGTATCCAATACAATTTTGCCATTGCCAAAGTCAAGTGCTGTACCTTCATTCGCAGATCTTCAATTTTCTAAGACAAAATTATTTAGAGGGTAAATGGTTTATGCAAATTAGTCAATGCTGCATTCCTAATTGAAAGCGCACGCAAAACAGTTTGGTCTGGTGGAATATTGGCGAAACACTAACTGAACAGTCTGCATGATGCTCAGTAATACCCTGGCGGATGCCCACTAATGGTGCCAATTTGAAAGACGTATGCTCCTCATAAAGTGAAATGCAATTAATTTCTTTACCTGACCGTCTTCACTTGTTACTTTCCATGTATTATTCTAGGTACGCAACATCAAAATACGTTAGGCATACGGACTTCATCTTCGTAGTAGACTTTTCGTTTATGAGAAACAATTTGTTATAACTTTAATCACATAAAATAATTCCGTTATTTAATGCAATGATGTGCTGACTAAATAATGCGTCGCGGCCATACATTGTTTCGTGTCTCGTCATTTAAAACGCTACACGTGTGGTGACCGCACAGACTACAAAGTGTAATAAAATTGACACAATTTTCCTTTTCAATTTGCCATCTTAAATTTCATATTACGCTAACAGTTTCAGGACTCCCTTATCGAAGATCAAATTACTAACGTTTTGCAGTATAAAGCCTTTCTCTGACGATAAATGGCGAAATTCGTTTACAAATTGCTTTCCCCAACACTTGTGTGATAAATGACCTGGGTGATTATTGTGAGCTTTTAAACACTCATTCATGGGCGTATTTTTTGCCTTTTTTCCAAGGGGAATACACCGGCCGACTCCTTTTTGCTGGCTTCAAAAGAGGGAGGTTTTATCCTTTAAAATCTTTGCATAATTTTTACCCAAAAGCTATTTGTCGGATGACTCGTTGTTTCATCTTGATGATGATAACAACAACACGGGTTGTTGGAGTTCTTACTACTCCTTCGATTACCGTTTTATGGCTCATTGTACAAACACCTTTGGGCTGTATAAATAATATATGGCAATATTTAAGCCGCTCATCTTTCAAATATAATACGTAAGCACATGATGATTTAAATATATTGTCGACATAAGGTATCCAAAAGGAGACTGACATGTAAATGTCCACTACACCCTATTCAGTTATCACACAAATATTTTCTACGTTTTAAACAAGAAAATCCGACTTTAAAAAAATGCACAAAACAAAATTATCTAAAATTGAGAGGAACGAATTTAAGTGCTTACTATTAATACTGTCAATACACAAAAATTCACATACCTATATGTTCTATTACTTTATCTTAAAGGCGTTTACGAGTATGACCTTAATGTCAGTTTTTTTATAGGTATCAGTATCTAAATGAGTGCATTCTCCGCTTTTAACCCCTTTACGGCATTGAGTTTTTAGATGTTTCATGTTAAACTGTGTCTTCACGGTTTTACTGTGCATTACTTACCATTTTAATTCTTGTCTCTGATATCTCACTTGTTTCATCGTCATCATCATCATCATCGCCCAACGAAGATCCTGATTCATCACCATTTTCTTAACAATCATCATCAGCACTATCATCCGCGCGATTATTATCACCGCACTTTATATCCTTCATCTTGATTCCTGTGTGTTTGTGGCCGAGTGGACGCAAAGCAACCGTTTTCACTCTGTACTTTGTCTTTTCCACACGGAGCACAAAAAGCAATAAAAGCGCGTTAAAATATTATCATCGTCATCATCATCATCTACCACCCCAGCACATCTACAGCACCACCACCACTACCACTACTTATTTCGTCCCTCTTTCTCTGCTGCTGATGTATCGTATGCACTGCTCTTTTTAAACAATAAAAAGCCTCTGGTCGGTGTACCATATTCCTCTCTTGTCTGTTGGTCTTGTAGTAATATTCCGTTGCTGCTGCTGCTGCTGCTGCTATGGCTTGGTCGAAAGTTGGGACAGAGTGAACAGAAGACAACATCATTATCGTTCTCAGATCGAGTTTTTCTTCATTCATTTCATTTAAATTGCTCTCAAGAGGACTTTAAAAGCGTCATACATTAAAAAGACCATCAGAGCCGTCAGTACATTTACACTTTTGTGATTATGATTATTACTATTACTCCTCGTAATAATCATCAAAATATGTTGGAGATGTAGTTATGATGAGAAAAAGCTTCAGGTGCTCCCAAGTATACTCCAAATTGGAATCAAATAATGGGATGTTTGTCCGTATGTATCATTTCAGGATTCAATGCCTTTACTCTACAGGACACACCATTATCATTACACAAAAAATGTTTTGGCGGTCCAAAGATAAAAATTAAATGTACACCTAGACGTTCCTTTCATCGGTTCAGACTCTAGATTCGATTCATTTTAATTATTTTAAGTTTTCCGTAATGCAGACATACAGTCTTCTATCATCAACAGAAAACACGCTTAAAATACCGCCATTATTTTATTTTATATCTTATGTACTGTACCAGTACCAGTCCAAATGTCCAGAGTCCATGCAAATTTCACCAAAGTGTTATACATATTACGTAAGAGTTATATTATACCGAATGAACGTACCTATGCTATCCGGCAACCAGTGAAAAAATAATACTTGTTTTATACAATAAAATGATACAGGTTATCCTTTACTTCCATCAGTGTTTTTCTTTGATGAGAATAATGCGTTGACCTTATGGTTTACGAACTTTTGCAGCGTTTGCTGTGTGATCTAGTACAAAAATATTAATACACAAACTCTTATTGAGTTTCACCTTCACTCGTCAAAAATGCCTGTATTATTCAACCCGTCATCAAAGTCATCATTATCACATCCAACCCTCACAAAAAATCTCTTTAAAACTGCTACGCCACCACTACGATGATGATGATCATAACACCACCACCGCGCTGTCCTCATATAGCACAAGCACTGTTGTATACTGTACTCATCGTCATGTATTATTGTACCTATATATTTCTATATGTGGGACACAACAACCACCACACACATGCATAATAGAATGAATAAACAATTCTTTGATCTCGTCTTCTTTTCTTGGCTAGTTTTATGAGAAAAAAATTTGGTTTTTTTGAAAAGTCAGAAAATGATGGGAAGGACGGCCTTCAAACAAATCTTTCGCCTACGACAACAATCGAGCAAGCTGTGTATGAAAAGCAAAAAGAGTAACCAACGTATCATCATAGTCATCATCAAGATCGTCACTACATCGAAGTAAAAATGTAATATGACCAAGAAGAACGAACAAAATTGAAAGTTGGGATAATGATGTTGATTATATATGAAAACACTATGCCTGTGTCTTACGTCTTTGCAGCTAGGAAAAGTCATATTACCTATATGGATATCTGTATACCTACCTACATACACCACAGGTATATTCGTTGCCTGAAATTTTCAACGGAGTAAAAGAATCGAATAGGTGATCTATGCTGTGCACCAAAATGCTCATAATGCGGCATTATGTGAATTTCTTCCAAAGTAACCAAATTCTGAGTTCATACCTTCGCTCAAATTTCCTTTGCGCTGCTGCTGCTGACAGAAAAAAGTTTCTTTGCCTTCCAGCCAATTTTTCAATCCGTTTTATTTGTACACGAGTATATCTATAGCCTTGTCTTTTCTGTAGATAATTTCACAATTGTGATCAGCTTTGCCTCACATCGTATATATCAATATCATCTTACTGTGCCAAATTACATGTACAAGACTGAAATTTTCCGAAGGTCGAAATCTATATGTTCATGGAATATACCCAAAGTCAATATGTTATTGCAATAATAAAGAATCTCGACACTTGACTCGTATGGGGAATTTTGATATAATTTCGGTACTGCATGCATAATGTATATAGCACCTTAGTAAGGTACGTATTATCATATCTCGCTTTCGAGGTAGTGGTATCGTTGTACAAAATTCTTTCGACTGTATAAAACTGGGGATTGAAAATGGATGCAACAAGTGCAGTGTTTGCTGACATACATGGAAGAAAGCTGGCAGGAGTTTTCAACTTGAGAGGAGATGAAAAGATGAGAAAAGTCAGTAAAAAGCCATAAAGTTGAACAATGACTGTACATAAAGTGTCATTACGGTTCAACATTAGCTATTTCAATGTATTTTTTGCAGCGTCGGAATAATAATAGCATTATGAATTCTCTCGCTGATGAGAAATAGAAGAGAAGAAACTTTTCCTCATGTCATTTTTCCTGTTGTTTGGTAGCAGGCAGGGTTTCTTCTCTCCTTTTCGTCTTAAACACTATTGAGTTGAGGGAGAATAAAAATAGGCAGTTGGCAAGAATGATATAAATTTAATGCGTACGTTCAAGTAAGAGGGAGAAAGACTTTTGAGCTGATGATGATTATTATTATGTAATAATGCTAGTTTGCCAGTTAAAAAGAGAGCCTGAATATAATCATGGTATTATGCATTCAGCGAGCTTTGATGGTTCTGGTAGTTCCCATTCCCACCTCCTGTGAGCATTGAAAACTTTTCTTCTTGGCAATGATTTATTTTTGGTAAATAAAGGATGATTAGTGTTGTGTATAATAGAGCATGGGACGATTTTTCAGGGAAAAGAATAATGATCATGATGTACTGTTGCACTGCACGCAGACAGGCAGCAATTCCGTTTTTATGCAAAGAAAATGTCGCATCCGTTCCGTTAACTGTGATTTGCTGTGTTTTGTTTACTCATGATGATGTGTCTGGGTGTCTACCTAAACATGTATACCTCTCTCCATACAGTCCTTAGGCCGTCTGGGGGAGTTAAATATTTTCTTTGCTAGAAACCCCTTAGCTTTCGAGATATGAGTAGTTCATTTGTTGTGAGTAGCACAACGTAAGATAAGGGGAGAGGATGATGATTGCTCATTATTAATTTTGTTAGCTTTGGCAGAAAAATCATGTGAACTAAACTTTTTTTCTCGAGCTTTAACAATCGGCATTTCAATGCCAAAAGAAAAGAATGTCATAATGCTGTGACGGTGACGGTACAATCTGCAGTGGAAGAACAGCCAAGTCAATGAATATAAGCCATAATATTAGGGTTATTCAAAATTCTAACAACAAAAACTGTTTAGTTGAAAACAACTGAGACCACAAGCAATTTTACAATTTTAACAGCCTTCCTGTGCACTCACAGTACAGGCATTGCACAAAAACTTCATCTGTCAATACCTACCTACATTTTTATTATGCAGAGAGGGATGCACATCAAAT
>JAHZNE010002278.1:0-14985 GCA_027744055.1 Callyntrura sp. NNG-2020
GATAACCAGATTGCCTGACAACATTACTCCAAATTTTTTAACATTTTCGAATTGAGGTAAAATCGTATTTTTTTATTTTTCATACGTAAAATTGGCAAGAACGAACTTGCACTTCGAATTATATTTTGCCAGTATGAACTGGTTTTGTATTTTTATGTTGAAGTTACAATTGGCGATCGCAGGCAATTTTATGCGCCCTGATGCACCCTACCTTTACATGTGGGCAGTAGGATTTTTATTTCGGTTCTTCTGTGATATTTTGTATGTAAGATTTAAGGTATTGTGTATGCACAATATGAGGGCATTAACTAGAGAATCTGCAGAATTACATAACATTTAAAATTTTTATACAAGTTACGTTATAACTGTTGCTCAAAGTGTTCAACGCAATACGTTAATTAATGCTGCCATAGAATGTTACGTTTTTTACTTTTGATTAATTAAATACCAAGAGATATTAGACAAAACTTCTGAAACAGTTGACAGAAATTGGGATTTAAAATTTAAATATTAATTAATATTAATCCAAATTTTATAATTGCGCATATGGCTTTCTTTCCACAAATTTATTATGGTTCAATTAACTCATATTAAACAATGATATAATAAAATGCAATTAAATTATACCAAGCACAGAACATTGAAACAGTGTTTTAAAGCGTTAAAATCGATATGGATAATTATGGAACGGCCATGTATTGCAGAGGCACAAAAACGAACAACTGCTGGAACATATCATAGTTTACATATAGTACGACCACGATAACATTATACGCCTACAATGAGTATTTGATTGAAATGCGTATTTATAAAAGAAAATATTGCGTCATCAAGAATTATTTTTGTTGGGCGGATTTAAACAAAATCAGTCAATTACATATATTATGTCTGTCTGTCATACTTTCAGGTTAACTATAGTTTGCTTCAAGCTTGCTTGTAGCTTTTACCGTGTTTTATAAATTTAGATTTTTGTTGTATTTGGCAGATCTGGACGAATAATTATATACCGTTGTATTTTACGTTTTAGTAAAAATTTCTGAAAGTGTTAAATATTTAAGATAATATGTATTATGGGCGTCATTTTAAATTATATTAAATACCTAATTTTTACCTCACGAGCAATTCTTATTTATCAATATTTTGAACTTCAGTTACAATTTCATTTATTATTTATTGTAGCTTAAGCAAAAAATGGGAAACTTTCAATTGTAAATAACATTTGTTGATGCATAAACCACTTTTAGATACGATATAAATTAATACACAAATTTTATAGAACTATAGCTTCCTGCTGTATAGTTGTGTTAATAAATATTTAAACAATGCAAATCTTAATGTACATTACTTCTGTTGTGTGCCATCATCCCGCAATTTTTCGTGAATAGTTGCATGCAAAGGAAACTAAAAAAGAGACCAACGAGAATTCCATCCTTGCTTACAAAATTGCCGAAGCGGAATTGAAGGTGCTTTGCGTCTTATTGTTGACGAGAAATACATAGAAAATGTTGTTTCATTGCGTTTGTATTTGCGTTTACCACAACTGCGTCATCAACCGATTTCAGCAAATGTAACTTCCACATTACCAAGAAAATGACGATTGTTTGAAGGACGAAGGATGTGGCAATTTCTGACATTTTGTGAACCTGCAACCAACATTTGACCCCGCAATTAAATATGGAGCTGCAATGAATTACTGTCATTAATTAAAATCCTTACCTAATTCTACCTTATTTCATTAAACTTCGTTCCGTAGACGGGTTCCTAGTGTAGTGTATTAAAACATTTTGAATATTTTCTGAACATGCTCACCACTACACTACATGAGTTTTAAAGTAAAAAAGTTTTGACATGGTGATGTCGTCATAAATAATTTTGCTTACAAGAACCCATCAACCTGAATCAAGTGCAATTACTCGATAGTATAAGCCATATAAACGACACCACCGAAACTATTTTTGCTTTTTAAATCTTAACTGTACATTAAGTTGATTAGCTAGCCATGTTAATTATTTTTATTTTTCTATATGCTGCAGAAAGGTACTAAAATGACGTATGCAATCATATTTTTAACAAATAAACTTTGAAGTATCAACATGTTCTTCCTATTGAAATAGTTCACTCATTTGCAAATGAATGAAGATATTATCTGTAATATCATATTTCAACTGTAATTTAAGTAAATGTAATCCTGCGTTCTCCTTGTAAGTTCTGAACCAACTATTTTTGGTGAACTTATTTTTTTAACCTTATTTATATTTTTCCAAAATTTCTCCAACATGCAAAACATGTTATCATATTTTCCCGCATGTTTAAGTATTGTGATAGTATCTAACATCAATAATGGTAAATGTAATATATTTTTAGATGGAACATTCTGCGTTATAGTTTTTTTAAAAATTAAATTGTTCTAAACAAACCTTGGAGGAGTATCATCCTGGTATACCGACCCTGGATTTTAACTAAGGAAGCATAAAGTGCTAAAATTATTAATATTGCACTTGCAGTAATGTTTTATCAAAAATATTTGTTAACCGCAAGTTTATTAATTAGGACGGTAAAATTTTCACAAATGTGATTAAATATAGCAGATTATGTAGCGAGTTATTGAATCACAATGGGAACACCATTGTACTGGAAAGCGTCTTCCCTGGCCCAAAGCTTCTACTGCAAATTCATAGGCTACAAGCACCCCCTAACGTTAGATGCTTATCAAAATATTTTCTTTGTTGAAACTAAGTTTACCAATCGTATTTTATTTTACAGTGCCATTCCTGTCCAGCTTTTAGCATGTATTATGAATATTCGTATTTATATTTTGTATCCTGGTTCCATTGAATTTTACAAATTGATATGGTATATCGGATTGGCTGCTTCTTTCCTGGCGGGGTTTGGTTTGTACTATGTAATTATTAAATATGGAAATGAATGCATCAGTTCTAATATAAATGCACTGGTGCTATTTGAAAGGAGCTTTCTTCCAAATCGCAGGAACCGGACCACGCTAGGAAGAAACACACATTTGTTGAACCTCTTAGTTGCAGGTTAAAAATTTTAATTTTATTAAGAACAAGTCGTCTATGTAGTAAACTTAATTGCAGCTGTGAATGTTTTGGTACAGAATTAAATGCTGCATCTCATGGTAACACCTCGGCTGATTTCCTTGGCATTCTCACCCTGGGACTAACAATGTCCATGATGTTTATCGGAAGCACAATGGCACCAGCTGGTGTATATTTCAATCTGGACCCTGCCTTTGATATGACGGAAATATATTTTCCGGGTTATGGAACACACTTCGTTGTAATACTGTTGCGATGTATAGTCATGCATTGGGGCTTTCTTGAGTTGAACAGGACGCTAGGCATTATTTTTCGTATTACAATGTTGATTGTCAATATCACTAAAAATTGTCTGACAGAGATAAAACGCCAACGTATCAGCAAAAATACGCTTGTAGTCTATCGCCAGTTTCAGGTAATGTTTGATGTTGGTCGAGATAGCACTCGATACGTTGCTGCAATCTTGTTGAGCTACGGATTCATCTTTGCTGTAGTTTGCAACTACATTGTTGTACAATGCTTTGTAATCATGCCAATTTCAGTTTATGCGTGCATCGTATCGATAGATATTGTTATCTATATACTGATGCTCACAACCATACCATTAATTGCACAATGCCACGAGGACAGCAGTGAGACGATTAGGCGGGTTTGGTTTAGACAGATCGCAATGTGTGGTGAACCTGAAAAACGCTGTATGCTTAAAATGATTCTGATCGCACAAAGACCAATTTCATTCTATTATGGAACCGCACTATTTGACAGGGAGACAAAAGCAAACTATTACTGGAACATACTAGAATTTACAATCAATGCTTTAATGATGACATAAAGCACGTGTATGATTACTTGAAAAATATTGTGCATCCTCAAATTGTATAATGTATATATACTAAATCCATCGCAGCAGTCTGCACTAATAACACGTGTTCAGTAATAAGTAGCGGAGGCGCACGAGCAAAATAAGCACTACCGTTAAATGTCACACAGTGCACAGTTATATATATGTGAGAAGAACAACTAAAAATGTATATGAATACCTATAAGTTTGTAATAACATTGATTTTCATCCATTTTTATTAACTGTAACGTGTGTAAAGGTATTTTAAATAATTAATATTTTAAATATTGCACATGCATATCAATTCTTTATCACCCTGTCGTCAAAGGTGTATATTACATTTAATAAAATAACTCAATTCAATATTACAAAAGTTTTGTACTACAAAAATGGATATAGATTATGTGAAGCGTGAGGGAAGTTTCCACAAAAAATTACAATTAATTAAATAATATATATGGTGATTACATTCCTACCCCCACCCGTTCTTTCCTTTTTAAATAAATTCTGCTAACATGTTTTTAATGATATGAGGTATTAGATGCTTCACTGTGTAGTATATAATATTAGAATATAGTTGCTAAATTTGAATTTGTAGACGTTACATCCGTAAAGGAAAACATTTTAAAAATTAATAATTTAAAACTCCAACATTTTAATTTTGTTGTTAAACAACGAAAAGTCTTTTACAGAATTTTAAAACATGAAACAAGGAACTGACATGTCTGTGTGTATTTGATACATTTGTAGTACGCAAGAGCATTTAGGTCAAATATCAACTAAATTTTTAATTTGTTTTTCAGTATTTTACGTATTGTAGGAATACCTTTTGTAAAGTGACTTTTTAGCAAAAGTTCTGCATGCCTTGGAACATACATAAGGTATTAAAGGTATTGGTATCGGTTAGTTAAATATTTCACAGTTTAGTATTTTGTGGTGTACGAGGTTAAAAAATATTTTAAAATAACTATTTATACTGCTGAACAAAGGATATTTGGATTCTAAAGTGTATACAGCAGCTGCTATGAAGACTCTAATAGCATTTCCTTAGATATTGCAAGCCATTTTCGGATGAGTATTTGTAATCCAAACAATTAACTATTAATAACTTAGGTTTAAAAAAGTCTGAATATATATTCAAATTATTCGTATAAACCCACATTACATTTGAAAGATAGTGTTAAAAAATAAAAACTATAGTTTACTTTAAGTTATGGTCTTGGATAGAAAACAGTTTAAAAATTAAAAGCGTACAACTATCTAACATTTCAGTTTTTAAGCATAGTAGCATATGCATTATGTTTTTATCAATTTTTGTGAACTAGAACATTTTGGTAAAAGCTTATCACAGTTTCAAGTTTGTTTTTCTTTTTTCATTTCCGTGGAGAAGAAATGTTTTTATAAAAGTGTTTATAGTATTCTTAAAAGTATGGAAGAGTTATTTGACTTAGAAATCATAAAAGCACTTCCCTAATTTAAAATGAAATTCTATAAATCTTGAACAACGGACGTTGATCAATCGTTTAGTTTTTTACCGTCGTTGCCAGTATATACCTTAGTGTAGTCTTATACATGTTTAAAAAATATTTTATTTCTGTTGCTGGTTGATTTTCCACGTTTCAATAGCTACCGTATACTATTAAAGTAGACGCTTTGCCCATCGTAGTGCGCAGTTGAAATTTAAAGAGAAACGCATTGATATTCTTTTAATAGTTATTGTAAGTCATTCATTTTTGTCCGTAACATTCTAATTGTCATATTAAAGCCCTTTAATTATCAATCGAAATCATAGCGTCGAAACAGCTCCAATAGTAAAGGAATTAAAAATGAGCTTGTCTGACTTAGAAAAGAAAGTATTTATTTTTAGTGAGTTAGTATACTTATGTTGCTATATATGTTCTTACTTCTATTACAATGTGTCTCCTTTGATATTTGCTCAAAGTATGTTGAGCGATAACAATTTAATGCCAACAATGAACGAATGTTAGCAGCCACATTTAGAATTCTGAACCGTAATACGTGATTTAAATTATGCTGTTATTTATATAGCTTAGAATCTCTTTTTCACCGTAAATTCCATAACAATATGAAATTGTGAAATGTTTTCAGGATAGCTAACCGGAGGTACATGTGCAAGTGTTGCATAACTGTTTCGTTTTCTTCATGTGCCAATATTTGGTTGTACCCCATTATTTGCATCACTTGCATGCGCTGTGGATGTTAGTTACTACATAATAAATAAATTTATGCTGCCCCCAAAATACTACCATACATTATCACATATCGTTGGTCTACAGGTCGGCCGGTTTGTTTTACACTACTTGATTGCTATGGAGTTTTGTAGAATATTTAGCTTTTTTATATCAATATGTTTCATTGTAATAGATCGACTTTCATTATGTATGAAACATTTTTTGAAACACGATCGACTATTCTCTACTTTTCGTCTTCATTATATTTACGTTTTCATACTAATAAGTGTTCTTATCGATCTGCGATTACTGCGATCAGTGTTGGAGAAATTTGTATATATTGGTTTATTTGTCATGTTTTGGGGTACTGTTGGCCTTACGTGTTTAATAATCAAAGCATCACCAGACACAATTTTATTTTCTCTATACATGGTACTTTCAACGATTTTGTTTGGCGTATTTGCTGGAGTTTTTTTCGTACTTCCCATGGCCTGTAGAATGCTTGATGTGGCTGTATACAACATAAAATTCCATGACCTTAGGTCATCGATTTTATATAGTAGGAAACGAAGAAGGTCTGATAAAATTTGTGTACTTCAATCACGATCAATTTTGCCGATTCGAATAAAGTACGGCAGCTATTTATACATTGACCACGATTTTATGATCATGTACTTTATGGCAATGATGGATCGTATTATCGACGCAGTTATGCTTATGAAATGATAACCCTACCTTATATTGGTTTAAGTTAAAAACTATTATTAGGAGAGTTAGAAAATATACTATTATATTACAAAAATTTGCTTTTTGCACATACACTTTATCATAAATCTGCAAAAACAATGTATGTATTTTAAAATTTTAATTGAAATAAATATCATGTGTGCCTATTAAAAACAAGTTTTGTAATTTTAAGTGTATATTATTTCTTCAGGGCTACATTTACCATGCACAGTAAATTCAAAAGTAAATGCTTCATTTATTATCGATTCTATTATTAATACATTCATTCTTTTTCTCAAACTTCATTTGTATATACAAACTAAAACTACGACAATGATTTAAATTTTTGATGTAAGTTACCTCACGAGTTTCCCTTGCACCAGAGAAAGGGCAAAATTGAAGCCTATTTGCGGTGTAATTTGAATCCGGCCACTGGTGGTTTATCTAGAAAATACCATAAATCAAAAATTGGAACCATAATATAATTTGTAATTATGTCACTAAAATATTGCTATGTACCAATTACAAAAACCCCATACATTAAACGTTGAAGGCCTATTTGGCCTACTGTATAATTTTATACACCAGACCGCCACTTTGTAAAAGTGTCAAAGTTTTGCGTCTTGGGCATGCACATTTTAAGTACAAAGTTAGAAACATCTACAATGAAATACCAACAGGAGGATCAAACTAGGAAGAAAGAGCAATTATCAGTTAGGTCATACAAATGCTCTGTCAAATATACTAACCAACAAATGCATACCCGAGTACTGTGAAATGGCGGTTACAACTAAATTTGCGTCATTTCCATGTTACATTAAAACCGATTTCTAAATCTGGTATTGAGCATACCAAGATAAAAAAATAAATCATGCATTTCTATTATGACAACTCCAATAATGTTTTGAGTGTTAAGGAATTGAGTGGGATCAGGTGAGATGAAATGTGAAATTGCATTTTTTGCATTCACTGAACTTGAGATAAGATTGCTGTCTCCATATATTCATTCACGTCCTGAGAAGCAGTCAATTACTAATTTGTAAGTATTGAACATTTAAGCTACTTGGGTAAATACACCCAGCTTATTCAACGAATGACATTGGAACCACTGAAAATTACATATAGTGAAACCCAACTCAGCCCATTCCGGATGTAACAGCCGAAGTAGTTTACTTGCTAGTTGTTACTCCTATTTTATCACATCAACTCTTCTTACATTATTTGATAGTCACCGATATCCAAGCTCCTTGGTGATATCCATCCACCAAATTCATTGGTTGTACCCACGCACCAAATCCCATAATCAATCATACTCAAATTAGCAAAACATTAAATAGTATGCAAATTAGCAATACGAAATGAATTACATTTGTCGTACAAATGGGCCAGTATCTCACAATTTAACATGGAGCACCGATGATGTTTTGCAGAATAAGGATTTACGCATCATAATGCCCCAGTACAAAAAGTTTTACAAATTTTTAACGTCAAACAGTTTTGAGATGAAACTATAGTAGTGGATATTAAAAAGTAGTTTTTTTTAATATACAAAAGTATTTAAACTTCCTCCCTTTTGCACACGTAAACCTGAGTAATCCTAAAATCGTAAAAAGTTGTAAATCAACCAAATACAAAAAATTAAATAATAACAAATATTTTTATCTATAACACATTAGTAATTTACAAAAAAAGCTTTATTAATTACAAGAGGGGAATATAAACTTTCGCCTGCACTTGTGTCTTTTATTTCAAACCGTAGCTAATCTATATGTTAATACCATAAGCCCGAGCGTAGGATTCCTCCCGAAATAAAGAACGCATGGATCTAATTAATGTGTCATTCGAAAGGTCCTTCCCAGTAGAGCATGTTGTCACTTTTTAAATTTTTCAATTATGTTTTATGGGGCAATGAGAGGGCAAAGTTTCTCCTATATACATTACATGTATTTTGTCATTTTAACATCTTTGGTTTGTTCGTGTAACTCCTCCTACAGTTTTAATGGTACGGCTGTAAATATATTTCATTAGAAAGCCCATCGTACATAGATTTGCAATATGGTTTTTGATTTTCAAATTTCTCCCCTGTGGCACTACACTACACTACTACACTACACACAACTGTTGAATCAAAGTAACGTGTTCAGATAATTCATCATCTCTAAGGTAGAGTATGGTGATGAATCAAAACATGGACTTAAAACTAGACAATGGGGGTGTGGGGGGCGGAGCCCTCCATATCTTTATAAACTAAATACATGGTATCTGTAATAAACTACAACGCAAGGGTAAATTTGTTTTGATTCACCATTTTTGTGGGTTTTACAGCACATTTGAACATGTGGTTTGGAGATTGGAGCTCCCCAGCTTAAGCAGCAGCTTAAGCTGTTAAATGTTTTGTTACTATTCATCTTAATTTGCTATGGTGACCTAAATTGGTTATTGTAATTTATGTTTAGTGTGCCTCATTTCATTACGTACGTTATACAATTTCTTACCCATATTTTACACGGGCTTCCCAGCCCAAAGCTATGATGAAATTCTAGGACTTACTTATGCACGGTAGATTGCTGTCCGACTAGAACCTGCCACTGTAATGCTTTGGTAAATGAAAGAAAAGTCTGGCCGTGTCAAATTTCTCATTTTTTGATTTTCTGGTGCAGAACTACTGTATAACCTTGGGTAGGATTCGGAAATAAATACTGAACCAACGGAAATGTGTCATGTCAGTCGAAACTGTCTTTATGTATAGAGTCTGTCGCGTTTGTGTTAAACAAAGAACATTTAAAGCGTTAGGATTATATAGTAGTCATAGCGTTTCTATGCTGGCCTATCCAACCCAACATATTCACCATTTACATAATTAGTTCATGAAAAATTACATTTCAATATCGCCATCCCAATTTTACATTATATGTGCAAATATATAATGTAAGTGCAAGTGGTCTAAAATATGATAAAAGTTAACGCAGAAAATTGACTTTTCCTGTTTAATGCATTACAATAGAAACGAAAAGGAGATTGCTACTTGAACGCCGGCAATTTGCCGGCGCGGGTAACTAGTATAGAATAATATTGTACTTTTGTAAGCAACATAGTCGGTAAAATGATGTGCTCTATGCTCTATACTTTATACATTAATGATGTTCCCATTTGGTGCATGTTGTGAAAGATAGGCTTAGTACGGAATGTCGTAAACTTAAGTTAAAAAGCGATATTTTTTACTTTGGTAATTATATCAAATTCGTATGAGACTTTATTGTTTAAGTTATTGTTAGGCAAGCACGAAATGAAGAATAATGACAGGCAGAAATATGAAGTCTAAATTTCAAGCTGGAACAAAGTAGGAATTTCCCTTAATTAATGTCAGACACTGTCATATAAAACTATTAACTTGTTTATTCGAGCCCCATAAAAACAAAACGTTTCCATTTAATAGCATCCTCTCCAGAAGATACAATTAGCAGTCAGCGCTAATTTTATCTGCAGCCATTGAGTTAAAATTAAAAGCGGAACATTTACTAAACTACGGGTGAACTACTTCCGCCACTACAATTCCAGTCATTTAGTATTTGGGAGTAGTTAATTCTATAACACATTATTTTATTGTACGTTTTACCCATATATTACCAGGAACTGAGTACGGCAATAGATAGCTATTAAATTCTATTAAAGTCAAACAATTCACATTTTACAAACGCTAATGCTTACGACTATTAAATATGATTTGCAAAATTGGAACATTGAAATGTTTAATTTAATGTAACCGAACGTTTATAAGTAATACTTGACGTCTAACTTCATAAAAGTGTACCTGTTAATTAAATTTGCTCGACCACAATCTAACATAAAACATGAAACATAATTATTAGAACATAATTAGTTGTACGAAGTGTAGCGTCTAACACTCCTTACAACTAATTTTAGTATAGGGAATACTGCAGAAAGGATAGTGCCGTCTTACAATGACAACTAATGACAAGTATAAACATTTAGAAAACCGGTTAGGATGCAGGTGGCAAGGTCTTTTATACGATACCATACTCAAAGTCATAGCATAGTTAGTTTGTAGAACATTCGTTCAAAAGGTATAACCAGTATGTGTGTAAAAACCTTTTAATTCAACGACAATTTTTAAAACAAGCCTTCATCCAATAGTTGGACTTGAAGGAACCATAGTGACATGTCGTCTGCTTAAGTCATATACTTGTGAATCTTTTGCAAAAAATTAGTTGATAAAAGTTCACCGCAAGCTATAGTAGATTTTCCAGTAAGTTTCAGTATATCTGAAAAGAAATTAAGTATCATTTCTTTGTCTATCTTTCCAGCAGCTCCCACTGGAACATACAAAGGTCTGCAGCTTTTAATGAGTCGAATCATACATCTCTTTTCTCCGTGGTAAAAAGCAAGCTTGTATTTCCAGGAACGAAGAAGTGCCAAAGTCCTGACGTTTCTAAGAGAACACATATTTAGTAGCACTGCCGTGATTACGTAGGCAATGAAAAAAATTGCCAGCGCCGTTATTCCCATCATGTGATATCCATAGTATACCGAAAATTGTAGCAGATTAGCGGAAACAAGCAGGGTGAAAAATGCGGTCCGAGTAAAAACTGAGGCTGATGTTGCTTCATAATTGTTTTGAACCGTTTGTGCAACCGCTAGTTTTCTGAAATTTACCGTTATTCCCATCATGTGATATCCATAGTATACCGAAAATTGTAGCAGATTAGCGGAAACAAGCAGGGTGAAAAATGCGGTCCGAGTAAAAACTGAGGTTGAGGTTGCTTCAAAACTGTTTTGACCTGTTTGTAGAACCGCTAGTTTTTTGAAGTTCGTGACTGAAGCAAATGTAAGTTGTCTATCGATTAGGATATCCAAAAGACGAATGAAGGTAAGTGCCCCTTTAACCAAAAATATGAGCGCAGTCCGAACCAAGCCTAATAATAGGATCACAATAAATGATGTCAGCGCGAATCTTGTTATTGCAAATGCTAGTTTAGTCGACGGTGCTTCCATCCAGGGTTGCAAACTATAGTAGTGTCCATAGACAGTGCTGTAAACGTATATTTGATCCGCATTAAAATATACAACAAATAGTAGAACGACCGCAGGATATAAAGTCATTGATATTGTGAGAAAGACAGACAATCCATCCAGCACATCTAAACAAAATAAATGAAAGCATTTGCTAGTTGTAAATTGTAGCATTTAATTTTAAGCCAGGCAAATCTGTCGCTTACCATATTTATAACGTCGGGCGTCAACATTTTTTGAAGCCGTATTATCTTTCACGGAGGTAGTCGTAAAGACATTCGTGTTACCCTCGTCACGCCGCCAGATGTCCTCCTCTTTGTTTTGAAAATTAAAGCAATTTACCATGTCGTGTCCAAAACGCCGAATGAGAAGATCCGCATTGATGGACATGAAGACAAGTTGGAATACCATGGCAGCGGGAATACTTTGTTCAAGCTGAAATAACTTGGGATGTTTTAAAACCAGAGCGACCGCACCCACAGACACAATTCCTACGGAAATCTTCCACAATGTTGACACAAGCAGGTAGTAGTTGAGCTTTTTTTGATTAAGCATGACCCAGTTTTGTTGAGACCAGTGCACGGGAATGAGGGAAAATAAAAATATTTTGTTGAACTGCTCGTTGAATTGGTAGACTCGATGAAGAAATGGAGACACCATCCTTAATTTTATATGAGCAAAATATGTGGTACGTCGGTTTTGTGTTTAAAGTTGATAAAGGCGACTGCTTATGAGAAAACGGATCGGTACGCGGGATCAAAGATATTTTACGCAGAATTTATTTTCTGAATTTTCCAGAACACTAAATACATTGAAGATGTACAGTTCTAGGCTAAATGCAAACTAAATGAAATTTAACTGAGTTTACAATAAGTAGAACTGAAGGACAGCCAATGACAACGGAAGAACTCGTATATAAAAACACTTATTTTATATTTCCTCAAAATTAAAATAATGCTAGACTGGCAAGGGATAATTTATAGGAGCCAGGAATACTAAAAAAGTACAGATACATAATTTGAAAAAAATAGTGGGTTCGTGAAAAGTGGAGTGAATTGACGACGGTAACGGTGAGTGCAATTTGATGTAATGACCTACTCCGACATAAAATATTTCGTTGTTTGCTAACATGACTAAAGCTTAGTACTGAATTTCGTTTATTGCCATGTCGTAGGTTTGATTTGCATTACACTTACTGGTACAAACGTTAGGAAACGGGTAATTTCATGTATCTAATGCTCGTCCAAAAAGGCATTGTAAAACCCCCACTCTTGCATTACATTTTACTTTTCATAACGCGCGCTTGTTCTAGAGAGATAAAAAACCTATTTTTGAAATAGAAGCAGTTGTCATCTTCATCGATGTCTTATCAAGATAATTTAAAATTTATAAACCTGTGTAGATTTTAACAGGCTAATCAAATTTTTCCGCGTTAAAGTGGCTAATAGTAACCGTTTTTATCATACAACCATGGATGATCGATCATACATATATGCAACCGATAAAATTATTTGGAAAGTACATATTTTATCTTGTTCTCCCCAAATCAATGATCAATAAAATACATTCCTTATAAAGGGGGTCTGATTGAGGTAACGCATGCCCCTTTTATTAATGTAGACACAAGACTTTAAATTTATTGCACGGCAAACTGCAATCTGTGCAAGCTTACATATTCCAGTTCGCATCAGAAAAAGAAAAATGTACTATTGATGAAATTGAATTGACAATCCAAAAATTCAATTTCATGATTTTTAGAATATGTAAGCTGCATTTTATGCAAACAACTTATCATACACCCTTTAACAAAATGATTCATTCGCATAAGTGGAACTCATAATTATTTTAAAAATCGAATGGTTTGAACGACGGCTTTAATTTGTATAATTTGAAAAATGTGATATGTCGGCATAAATCCAACATTAGGTTAAAAATTGGACATGTTTGGACACTAAATGTAGCGTTTAAACTATCATGTAACCGCTGTCTGCATTATCTGTTCAAGGCAAGTAAATTGTTAATTTATCCGACCAACTATTTAATTTCAGTGCTGCTAAGGAAATGTTGAAGTAAATTCAATTTTTTTTACTGGAGCCATTGATAATTATACGAATTAAAATTACAACCACTATAATAAAGCATCGAATGTGAGACCGATCTTGTAATTAAATTACACAAACTTCATAACATTAAAATACTGTTATAATTTGGTAGTAAAATATAAATCGGAGACGAATTATACAAAAAAGCCTACGTATATTTGGCATCAGTGGTTTCTAGTATCGAACGTTTTAGAAATATGATATTACAACGTGTCACTTTAATGATTGTAAACACACTTGATTGCATACGAAACTTCACAAGTAACCAGAAATTGTCCAATAATTAAAAAGCACCGCATCATATGACAACATAACAATATGGCGTAGTACAACAAAATGACAACATTGCTATGGTTTTATTTTTATCCAATTTAACAGTATTACTAAGCTTTCGAAAAAATTTGAACAAAGTTTATAACTATAAATATTTTGGTTTAATCGTTCCTCATAAGAATATATTTCGTACGCGGAGCGTACTTTTATGTTTCATATGAAAGCTTAGCGACTAAAAGTAGATTTTTACCATTTGAAAGTTATGTTGGCATTGCATTCCTTCTGTTTCTTAATTCATTTAGATTTCTGATTTTTGTTTGTCGTCCTGTTTCTTGTTGTCATCTTGACACATATACTACCCATTATTTATGACCATCCTCGGATGGAGTATATAGGAATGCTTTGCGCCGTCCGGCCGTCCGGCCATCTGGCCGGTGTATCCGTGATAACTCTTGAAGGAAAGCGAACTTCAAATTTTTTTAGAAGGTAGATAGGTTGGCTCACTGGCTCGGATGTGTTCGTAGATGGGCTTTCGAGATCAGCCCCCCGAGGGGTAACGTGAAGGGTAAAATTTAAATGTTGGCCAAATTGGCTCAAATTTAGAATATAGATAGGTAGAAGGCAGATAAGTAATTCTAACAAGTTTGATCTAGATTGGTTGACCCCTTCGACCCCCAGGGGGCATATAAGCAAAAATCTTGTTTTCCTTCCAGTTTCAAAACGTTTGATCCTATCGACATGGGAATTTCGCCTTTCGAATT
>JAHZNE010002279.1:0-10917 GCA_027744055.1 Callyntrura sp. NNG-2020
ATAAACCCGTGCTCAGAGGAGGAACATAAAAATTCAATTTGTGGTTGACGCGCACACCTGCGAGATGGTAACTCAACTCTCATTGATTTCTGCAATGACGGTTTGCGAATGCATGACATGCTGTAAATAAATAAATCATTGTATAACTTTTCAAGCAAAGTCTTCTATGTTACTGTTGACGGTGTTCCTGATGTTTTAACTACATGTGAACCTTTATCTTTACTAGTATATGAAGCAAAGGTTAGGTACTGACAAGACTAGTGTAACTTATAATGCAGAACACTAAAGGACATTTTGCATTTCATTATCGTCCACGTTTACAATGATTTATTAATTCATTTAACTGTCATATCCTTTTTAAAATAATTTTCATTGCAATTTCATTATGCTGAATGACATCCTACAAACATGTAAGCCCTTCCCGACAAACCACGATGATGGTTTCATAAAGGATATTCCATCACCAGTGATGGAAATATTCCGGCAATCCAATGCATTGGCTACACAATGCAGAAATCGTGTGCTACCTGTGCTGTAGCGCCCTTACATTATATCCAATACCGTATCAGTAACGTATAAGTACAAGAAACCTATTGTAAACATTTTGAAGACGTAGACTGTAGCGAAAATGTACTCATCTTACAGCATAATTTTGGTACGGGCTGTTTTCATTCAGCTGGTACGGTATTTACATGTAAAAATCTTAGTAGTCCCAGTACTGGAATCCATTATCGTTCCTGTGTGGTCCAAATACGGGATCCCGACGTACGATGTTGCTCGTAAAAGTTCGTCTTCACTTTCAATAATGAGAGGGAACATTTGCTTACAGTATTAAGTTTATAATTTTTAGTATCATCAGTTTAGTAGCAGCATTTACTACATCTCCGTTTAAAATAAGACATCAAGTGGGCCAAAATGTTTTCTGTAGTTCGCTTCGTAGAAGACAATTCCGTTGATTTCGTTCCAACTAATTGGATTTTTGAAAACGCAAACAAGTTTTTCACATCTTATCCGAGGAAGCTGGACTCAGTTGCAAATTCGCTCAAGAGAGACAGTACCAGTCAACCAAAACCAAAATGGAGGAAATGGGAGATACAGATAATTAAGAAATACGGTAAAGAAATTAAAATTGCTTACAAAAATTTATCATTTGTACAGTTTGCAGTTTAAAATTTGTTTGTTTTAGATTCCGCTGATCGTGCAGAGAGAAATGCAGCGCGCTACACTGAAGACTCGGACCAGGAATCCAGTTCGCAAGAGAAAAATCTTCGTTCGAAACAAGCAATTGGTTTGGTAAAACAATCGACTCCAACAGTACCATTAACTTCAATTCACGGTGCTAACATTGGTCCAGGTACATATGATTTTGTAATAACATGTATAATAGTATTACAATAACACCCAAAATTACAGTCAATGAAGTTAACAGGTCATTTGGTGTTATTAGGAGAATTTCAGTTCTATGACCCCGCTATTTTCAACGAAGAGGAATTAACTTCTGCTTCTGCTCAACAAGAATCATCGTCCTTTAATAATGATGGAAATGTGGTTCCGGACCAACCAATTTCAAATCAAGTTGACGAACCGATTTTCATTACTTGTGGCAACGAGGGACTTTTAACGCAGTTATTAGAAGAGCAACGCGGTACAGATTTCCATCATAGAGATATGTATTACTGGTTAAACTGGTATAGTTATAACTTTATTTAATTTATTAGCGTTTCAGGCAAAAACACTAGAAAATCAAGAGCTGATGCGACAAGAAATAAGAGAAGTGAAAGCGTTGCTACTTAAAATTTCGGTCAGAGATAAACCTACCAACCAATCTGATGACGATCTTTTTAGTTTATTCCCATTAAAGAATTTACCAGGATTCCAAAAACTGGAGGAGTTATTGCTGGCCGACGGGGTCAAAAATAAACTGGTACTGTTAAAGAACTTTTTTATCATGTTAAGATGCTACTTTATAATATAATAATATGAAGCTCTCTTATTTTGTACAGGTGAGCAGTTTTACAAGATTTGGACGCACAACGTTTAACAGCACAGTCGCCGACATTCTTTCATACTTATTCGATACTGAGTTTTCCCGAACAGTCAGGTATACATCAGCATCGGGTAAACTGCCATTTGAGGATAAACGACTTTGTGATTCGATACGAAGTAAGCGATTGTACACATCAATTATATTTTAAGGGTCATCACAACTGTCCTAAGTGTTCACCTATTTCATTTAGTTGCTGTACGTGACTTGCATCCAGAAGCCAAAGAAAGGGATGTTAATAGAAAAATAGCATCTTGGTTTCGTGGCAGCACTGACAGGGGTGAAAACCGTCGCTGTCGTGATGGAGAGCAGGCAAACAAAAAATCGAAGGGCAAGGAGAACTGTGGCAGCAGCACTAAAGCAAATTCGAATACAGTCCCTGACAACTTTCCTGAAGACGCCAATGCAGTCTCAACCGCTTCAACAGCCGCGGAAAGCAGTTGATCATTTATCATTCGAGCATGAAGATGTAATTGAAATACAGACATTAGATACAAACGATCATACTATTTCTGTAACAAATGAAACCGTAGTTTGTACTGATGTAGATAGTAGTAGTGATAGAAATCAACTTAGCAGTGTAAATATTTATAGCAATGAATATTCAGTCGACAATAGGGTTTCTTGTATTAAAAAATGGGCAATAGAAAACAAAATTACTCACAGTTCTATAAATGAACTGTTAAAAATTTTGCGTCAGTGGTTTCCTACCGATGGATTTCCAAAATGTGCCAGAACGCTTCTTCAAACTCCGAGAAACATAAATGTATTTCAAAAAGCTGGTGGAGATTATTATTACTTTGGCATTGCTAGACACATCGAAAGATGCATTTTAGAAGGATTAGTTCCATTTACTCAGACTAGCATTGAGCTTGTAGAAATAGATAATTTGATTACTCTGAAAGTAGGAATTGATGGAGTCCCACTCAGCAAAAGCTCCAATTTGCAATTCTGGCCCATTTTATTTAGTGTAGATCAAGCTAAGTCAAACTTTGTTTATGTTGCATGTTTATTTTATGGGTCGCAAAAGCCGTCCAATGTAGATGAGTTTTTAGAAGATTTTGTAAATGAAATGATTCATTTAAAAACTTCTGGTTTAATAATTAGAGGAAACGTGTACTCTGTGCGTATTAGATGCATTGTAGCTGATGCGCCTGCTAGAAGTTTTATTAAAGGATGTAAGAATCACAATGCATACTACGGTTGTGAGCGTTGCAATAGAAGAGGTAAATGGAGCCGTCGAGTAATTTACCCAATAAAGACACCCGGTGATGAGTACACTGATGATAGTTTTAGATTGCAAACATATCCATTACATCATAATTATACTAGTCCATTAGTTAAAATAGGTATCGGAATGATTTCTCAAATTCCATTAGATTACATGCATTTGTGCTGTTTAGGCATAATGAAGAAACTACTGCTTAGTTGGACAGAAGGGCCATTTAAATTAAAGCGGAGTAGTATAACCGAAATTTCAAATAGGCTTATTTCGTTCCAAACGTCCTTTCCTAAAGAATTCAGTAGAAAACCGAGAGGTTTAAATGAATTAAAACATTGGAAGGCCACTGAATTTAGGACATTTATGCTATATACTGGTTCGTTTGCTCTTAAAGGTGTTTTGGAAAAGAAAAGGTATAGGCATTTTCTCTTATTTCATTCAGCAATGTATATATTTTGTTCGGAAGCTAGTTGTCAGGATGACTGGATTGAATATGGAAAATACTTACTAAACAAATTTGTATCAGATATTCCCGTGTTGTACCATAAAGATTTTCTTAGCTATAATATGCATTCGTTGCAACATTTGCATTTGGATGTAAAAAGTAACGGATGCTTAGATAGATTCAGTGCTTTTGAATTTGAAAATTTTTTGTATAAATTGAAAAGAATGTTAAGAACTAATAGTAATCATTTAAAGCAGGTAATTAACAGATTGAAAGAAGCTGAGTTTGCAATTAATTCAAACAGTCCATTAATATTTAATTATGACACTATAGATAAAACTCCCGTGAAAAATTCATTTTATTTATTGCAATCAGAGAAATTATGTAAAGTAAAAAAGATTTTGAGCGATTGCGTTGTTGTAAGGTATTACACCAATAACTCGAGTTTAAGTAAATACCCTTTCGATAGTTCTAAATTAGGCATTGTTAAATTAGGAGATCGTAGCAACAAGGTTCGTGTTAGTGCCGATATGTTGCTTAAACGATGTATTGATATTGCTGTAGATGACGTGACGTATATTACTCCATTAATAAATTTATGATTTCGAAAATTAGAAGGCGTATATTATGCTCAGTATTTCATTTCGCATATTCGCAATGCATCTGTCACGTAAACTAAGCCATTATCACTCCAGTGCACATATGTCTGTACAAATGCAATACGCATTCATCCGGTAGTGATATGGTATCATCTTTGTATCGGTATAGTATCGTATGCCTCTATCGCCCATATTTATCGTATACTGGATGCCATCACGTAAACAACGGTGCAGGTAACCATTGTCGCTCCGACACCTTTCGCCGATACATATAATGTAATAAAATTTGGTGCATTCTGATGCAAATACAGTGTTGGATAGCCTGCATTGGATTGGCGAATTTCATTACCAGTTTGGTTTGTCGGGATTATATTAATTAGTTAGTGTGACAAGGCTACGTACTGGGGAATCCTCGAACTTCGCACGACAGAGATGCATCTTCTCCTTCAGACACAGTAATGTTTTCTATGGACGTTGGAATCCATGGGGCTACATGAGACATTTAAGAAAGGTTAATTTTTTCGGTTATCCTTTGCATAACAATTAATGATCATAAACCGACCAATTTTGAATGAATCGTTGATTATTACCTGAAGTGCAAGGACCCCAAGAGGCAATGGACAATCCGGAACTTTTATAGGCAGCTTCCCGCAACTTGCATTCATTACTGTATGTGTGGTTGTCATTGCCACAAACCAAACGACGGTCCCGACACTCGCAAAGGGCTTCCTTAGGCTCCTAAAATAAAATTAAAAATTGGCATCAGAGGCAGGATCTTGATAATTTTTGAAAGCGGAAGTGTCTGTTTCCTTACATTAGGATCCAAGTCTTTGCGAAGAATACAGGCAAGGCCATTGCCACACATGCCAACGTCCGTCGTGTAGGGTAAATTTGGAATAGAAGTGTTGTAGCATCTGTTGCCTTCTCCACTTCCACAAATGAAGCAGCAGGAGCATCTGTCCATAACCTGGGTGCATTTCATATCAAATGACGGTTATTTTTGCTTGCAAATTTCCGTAACCGTTCTGGTTGTCTGTTTTGCGAGAGAAAAATAAAATTGCGTTACCAATCCAATATGACAGCTCTTTTCCGTGTAACTTTTACAAGTGGACAAGTCACACTCCCCACATCCTTCTGGAAGGGGTCCACTGTTACTATCCCGAGCGGGTCGTTCCGAGGGCGGTGGGGTCTTACTGGCCAGTTTCCGGGATCTGGGTCTTGTCGTCGATGGGACAATGGGAACAGCCGCTTCATCAGCAACGTCCTCTTCATTATTTGCTACCTCCGCCTCTGGAGGACTCACGGTAGTTTCCAGGAGCCTCCTTTTTTTCAACGACAAAGATTTCGCCTTCAACCTCGAGCGTCCTGCCGGTTGAGAATTGGAAATGGTGTCCCCCACCACAAGCCCCACTACAAGGACAATAATTAAAACGGTCAAAACTGACAAAATTTTCGCCATTTTTCTGTTGTTACGTGACGAGGATACTGTTGGGAGAAACGGGTGAGGTGGAGCACTGGCTGTTGTCGTTGTCACAGGAAGAACTGCTGGTAGATGATTGTCTGGTGACACAAAAGTCAATGAGCCACTGCGCCAAGAGGATGGCAAACCTTCCAGCACTGACTTACTCATTTCGTTGACTTGTATAACCTCATTTTTATCACTTGCGCCACATAACAATATTTTCTGCACGGCGGCGGTGCATAGTTCGCCTTTTTCACAAGAAAAGAACACACACACTCAAACAGAGAGAGACAGAGAGATAAAATGTTTTGCAGTTCTGCTCTGCTGGTCGTCTCCGTCTGTCTCTTTTGGTGGAAGCCACGAATGAAGAAAACTAACGAGAAACAACAAAAAATCAGCTCTCTCCCTTTCTGCTTGCCGTGTTTTCAAGTAGAAGAGCTTTCCATAAAATGGAAAACTTAAAAAGAGTTTTAAAATCCCTTCTAAAGTACAAGATAGAGATACTAGATACTTTTCATCTTCATCTGTCATCATTGCCGTCATCATGTCATAAAAATAGCGGCGATTGAAATGTTTACTTTAAAGGGCAACCATCTGCCAGCGCCCCTCTAGGAAAAAAGAACCGTTGTTTATTTTCTCTAGACAAATGTAATGACCTCTGCTGTGCTTAAAACAATATTTTTTCTCGTTCAAGCTGTCCGTAGTCATTTTTTAAGGGAAACTACTTTATGTGCACTAAACTCTCATCATTTTTTGTCTCGAAAATGGTTGGTGCGGTGTTAAAACCGCGAAAAATCACGTTTCCTTAATATTTGTACAGTCGTCATCTCGCTTTCCAAATTTTGTGTCCTATTCCACGGGAGGTGTCAATTACGGGAAACGTTAGGCTTCTTTCTTTTTTTAGGAAGAACGTGTGATTTCGTCAAATGTGTACATGACACGACATAAAAAAAATTCATTTATAACCCGCCATCGTCACCTTTTTCTGGCAATATTACGGAAATAAAAGATTCTCTTGTTTTGATAGATGAAAACTTTAGTAGATATCTTTCAATTGAGCCGTCGTTCGGAGTTTATTTTATGAGGATGGAGATACTAACACTGATACATTAAAAAAATAACATCCATCTCCGTCGTGATAAACGGAAAAAGACTTTCATCCTCATGCCGTTTTGTGGTGGGCGGTTTTTCGCTGTTTGGATTAAATCCATACGACTCGTTCGATTCGTGTGAAATAAATGGTGAAAGAGATTTGCTCATCGTATCCCAAATATTTTTTTCCTTTTCATTTGGTTCCGGCACTGGTTACTCCTCTGTAAAAGTTTTTCGTCAGTCTGTCTGGATACTACAGGGGTAATGAACGACGGAAGTGGCATGCTGGTGCGGTTATAAAAGCCATTGTTTGAGGATGTACCAAACCCTGAATTCAGATTTGTACTGAATTTTGTTGAAATTAGCTTTTTGTCCCCTCTAGTACATTAAACAAACGATCTAGATCTAGATTGACATGATAAATGATAAAAATACACCTTGATAACATGCTACTTTTTATATACGGTTAACTACGGCTTTATTTATCTTTTTGCCATCTACACTGGCGATAATAAGAATAAAAAGAACATCATTCAAACTTACGGAGCTTTATGAATGTAATTAACATATAGGTAGTTACCTGTGTTGTCGTTATAACATAACACATAACTACATAACTCCTTGTATGCCGGTGGACGACGAAGACTTCATCTTAACTTGAGAGACAATGGCAGCACGCAAACCGGCTTTAGTATTTACTTCTCTGCTGGATTTCTTGTACCCTTCAATATTCCACAAATTCGCATGTAGCATCAATTTTTAAATGTGTGTCATTCATTTCGATATTTATCATCTTCCATCTTCCAGAAAATGTCCGCATAAGATAGTACTGACAACAAAATAATAATACATCCATAATTCTCTCTGTAATTCTGTAATATATATTTCAGCTTTGAGAAAACCTTCATAAAAGATGATTTAAGAAGGGGTTCTGTTCTTGTAAGTAGTGCAATTAGCGATGTAATTGACCAACACGAGTTCAGTGACCTCAAGTCAAAAGGAAGAAAAAGAATAAAATAATAATTAGTCTCATCTCCTTTTCTTACAGAAAAAAACATGAGTTATGAATTAATTATTGTACAATCAGAGTTAAACATTATTATTAATTCATTTGTGTGTGTGTGTGTGTGTGTGTGTGTGTGTGAGTTAAACATTATTATTAATTCATTTGTGTGTGTGTGTGTGTGTGTGTGTGTGTTTGTGCTTACCTACATTTAATTTTCATAGCATCACAAATGCACACACATTTGACACACAGCAAAACTCATCTCTCTAATTATGTTTGAATGGGAGAACTTTTTAATTTTTCCAATATGCAGTGAATATCAGCAGCAGCAGCAGCAGCAGCAGCAGCCTTATCTTGAAGAAAAATGCAAAATGGAAACGAGACGGATCATTACCTCTCGCCATCACTTATCAGCACCAATCGCTACCGTAAAAAGTACAGCATTGCAGCAGAGTTACTTTTTTTTACAACAAAAAATCTCTTTTTATTGTCCACCACTCTCCCCGGCGTCGTCATGCATTGCGTTTGTGCCCATCCAGGAGGACCACAAAAACATGAAAACTGGTACACTGAACGAAGAAGCTGACAACGGCAACTTTTAGTTTGGAACACACCAATAAATTACAAATATACTTTCGTGTACGCAAGAAATTTGTGATTTTTATGAAATACCTTCCTTGTGTGTTTTCATTTTCAACACTCTTTTTGTATTTAAGATAGAGGGGATTCGCCCAATCATCATCGCCCAACGATGTGCTGATTTTATGAGCAACTCGTGTTGTTATTATTATTATTATTATTTAAATTTATCGCTCCACAAGAATAACACCAGAAAAGGCTTTCGCAGCGAAAAAAAATATAAATTTGCCATAATACGCCCGTCCGTAGCAGAAGAGGCCACTCAAACGTTGAAATAATAAAGTAATAATAAAATGGGTCATAACTATAAAATAGGCTATTAAAGTTTAATACAGAACCACATGTCCATAAAAAGAGAATATTGATCAAGTATGCAGCACAACACAGCAAAGTTTGAAAACAGAAAATGGTGGAAAATTCAAAAATTTGAAAACCCACATCTTCTGATTCTCCGTTGTCCGTGCTTTGTTGTTGTTGTGACATTATGTTTACTGCACTGCGAGCCAACGTTATAAATATATGAAACAGCGGTGAAAATTAAAAATGTAAATTTGCTCTTATTTCTACATCATCTTCGCTTTTTAAGTAGCGTCAATCAATAAGATCGGTGTGATATGAAAGAAACATTTTTTTCTTCTCTTTCTCAATTTTTCAATGTTTTGACAAGAAGCGGTAAATGAATACACAAGAAAACGAGAAAGGAGCTAGTTAACTTTTTTGTTCCACATTTCCAGATGCAGATAATATTCATATTCATAAAGCATCCTCGTATGGTCCGTCGTGATCTGTTGTATGTCATTTTTTGCATGTGTCATTGCATTTGTTATTGTGATAAAAAAACCATTTGGGCTGAAGCGAAGATGTCTTTGCAGAAGCCACCTTCAGACTGTTAATGTCGGCGTTTTATAAACATCGCATCATCCCCACGGGGCAAATACCGGGGGGATGAGGGGGTGTGTGGAGGTAATATAAACGTTCCAGATAAGTAAATATGTTGTAACCGTCAGTTTTTAGGATTTTTTGGAATTTTTAATGTTGAAATATTTTTCAGCCTTTTTTTACATTAGGCATGCATGAGATATGTATGAATGTCTCGTGCAAAATGAAATGTATAATGCGAGGCTGCTGCAGTGTGCGCAACTATGCAGTGTGTAGACAACAGGTATTTGATATATGCAAAGAGTGCAATGCTTAACATGTCAGCTAGAGTTGTTATATGGGGAGAAAAATCTCACAATGCCCCGTCAGATCTCTGCTCTTTTCAACTTGAAAGCTGCGGCATGCTTCTACTAAATTCTCTTGTGTTTGGCACAAATTGCTGCTACACTCAAACAAGGGCTTCAGTTCTCAGTTCCCTGTAGTGATAGGGAAATACTTGTTGAAGAATATTTTAGCAGTGATTAAATTAATTAAGTAGTTGGACAAACCAACAAAATGTCGAAGAGAGGTAAGTGTAGAGTTGTAACTACTCTAGTCTTTTAGAGTTTTGAACGTTTAATTAACTGGTAATTTGGAATAAAATCAAATAAGGACGAATGTTTGTTATGGTTTTGGATAACAGGTCGTGGAGGAACAGCAGGAGCGAAATTCCGTATTTCGCTGGCCCTTCCTGTTGGGGCCGTCATGAACTGCGCTGATAACACAGGTACTTAACTATGAAATATGTAGATTTTTAATTGGTTTATTTTTAAGGTGTCAATCAGTGATCAGTAGTGTAAAGCTTGAAATTTGTGATTATCATGGGATGTTCATTAGTTTTTATCAGTGTTTTTTCTTCTTTTTTAAGACATACTAGTTAAGACAAGATAAGACAACGTGGCCCAGTAGCCTAGTGTGGTGTGTTTTTTGGTTGTTAAACGAATTTTACTTTTTTATTTTTAGGGAGAAATGAAAGGATCAGCTATCACAGGACCAGTGGCCAAAGAATGTGCAGATCTTTGGCCTAGGATTGCATCTAATGCAAGTTCGATTGCGTGAAATTATATGACATCATTATTACTGGCAATTTAACTATTTTCGTGAATAAAGCTGAGACCATTTATAATCCATTGGCATCAATACTCTTTATTTAATTTAGTCACTAGCTTTCTCCGTGATTAAATACTACTGTAAAATGAAATGTGATGTTATGAAATAATTTTCCGTGCAGATCTAATATCCGAATATGCAGCAACCGTCTTTGATCATCCGGTGTCCGGGTTTTTAGCATCATGTAATATCCACGAGTTACAGACATATCTCGTGTTATTTTTCTAATAGATTTTCATAGTTCATGCGTGGAAGATGAAATATGCGTTGTTTAAAATAACAAAATAATAATGGGCTTCAATTCACGCATTCATCGTCTATTATTCATCCAAAATTATATTTCACCCAATATCAGTGGCCATAAATTCATATTATAGCAG
>JAHZNE010002280.1:0-52714 GCA_027744055.1 Callyntrura sp. NNG-2020
TTTTATGTTGACGTATGAATCCACAATATTGATGAAGGTTTTTATTTGTGGATAGATCTAATGTTTCATTCATAGAGCACTAACTAGTGACTAGTCGATCAGGAACGTGGTCAACCTTTCGTTGGGGGGTTGGGGATATGTAGTTTATTTGTGGCATCCGTAATTTACAATCGAAGTTATTGGTAAACTGAAATTTGTTTAGTTTAAGAGTTTTGCTTACTTAATACAGCATAAGTTAAAATATGACATGTCTCGGACATTATTATTATTGTATTTTTTGTTGTACTTTCAATACTTCGTTCTACTTATTTTAATTTCTTGGGCTCATTAATTGAATTTTTCTAATGTAATCGAGTCACGGTTGTCGATTTATATTTACAACCAAACTGCATTCTATGTATAACATTGAAGATGTTAAGTATTCGTTCATGTAAGTAACATAAGAATCATTTATGAAATAGTAAATGCCGCATTCTCGCAGATTAATAGCCCATGTGCTAACAGCAAAAATCGATTGATATAACAAGAGAGTAGCTAAAATCAGAATATGAACATTACACGTAGCATTCATTGTAATGAGTGTATGAAAATATTGTCAGAGTCAGAGTATCACGCGCAAGAGCAATAATAATTATTAGTATTTGTATAATATAAAAGTTAAGCCAGCTACGCAGTGCTCTAATAAATTTCAGGTAATGAATAGGTAAAAAATAGGAAAAACAAAGGAAGGATTCAAAATTCTACCAGCATTTATAAATTTGTATTTTTCCTTTTAAACAATTTACGTCAATTTTCATTAATAAATAACTAAAGTATTTACATAGCTTGTCAAAAAACCGAGTTAACATTAGAGTAGGTACAAATATAGTTATGCATTTTACATGCCCTATTTCACGATAATCCTATCCTGATCTACGTATGCATGTGAAAAACGCGTATTCTTAAATATTCTTTTTAGAGCCTGATCAGAAGGTCTCGCCCATGCCCCTTGAAATGATCTGTTCATGAGCGCTACAACAATGCAAATGATATAATACAAATGGGTTTCTCAAATAATTTAATTCTGATCTCAAATGATATGATCACAATCTTTAATGGTTTAACCATTATCTCTTTAAATGATCCAACCGTGATCTTATCAAATTGCCTCCTCAACTCCCCTAAAATAGTTCCCTCATTAGCTTCCTGCGGTTCCATCAGTTTCTTCTCAAACTGCCTCCTTGATGCCCCGTCGTAGGGTCTCCTCAAATGGTCTTCTTATCGTCACCTCAAATGGTCTCAGTGACCCCTTAAAGTCTATATATTGATCACCTCTCTCATCTCTGTTAATGTAAATGTATTCTGTATTCTTCTAAATGTTAAATGTCCTAAAATTAGTTAGCATTTATACACTTACGTTGAGCGGTGTACACAATGTTAAAGCAGGTACGACAAACAACAGCAGGTAAAAAACCTGGCTGAACCGGAGACTTGTTGGCTGGTGCAAACTACGTATCAATCAATTACACACATCATTCTAATCCACAATGAATTCTTAAGTCGCCTCAAGTGACACTTTTATTACTCATCTTTTCATGAGTATGCATTTTTAAGGTACGCACACCTGCTTTGGTTTACCTCTATACAGACACAAACATCAGCCCTTAAGAAATATGGCGATTGAAGCACTTCCTCAATTCATCATGTATTCATTCGTATGGTTATGGCTCATCAAATGGCGCTATCCCGTTTTTACGTCGGCATCTACATCGAATTAATGGATTGATATGGATTGAAATGCATTTTTGACCAAATTATACGTTTTTTAAATCTAGTTTTCGGGATTTTAATTGTTCCGTTCACTTAATACGTCCAAACTGAATCTTAAATAAAAGCAAAAACAAAATTTCATGGTTTTTTAAATAAATGGTGTCGAGAGTTGAAGTAAGTTAGTGTATAGTTTAGAGCATTGCATTCAGAAGAAGTCCGTCACCATGTGGGAACAGTTTGAGTTTTCCCTTGGTACAGAAAACAGAAGTGTCAGTATGGATATGGAGGATGCTGAGGAAATCTTTCCATGACAATCTGCTGAAAGTTTTCGGCGTTTCAACCCCTTTTCGCGTCGGCAACACTCGGGTACATGCAAAAGATGTGTGGGATGTGGAATCGCATCTATGATCTAAGAACACACTGCTAGATTCCATATGGAGGTTCCAATGGCATATTCGTTTGCTTAGCACTGTTTAAAATTACGGAAAATAAAGATTTTAAAAAGAAATATTCAGCTGATCCAACACACTCTCTCAGAGTTTCACTTTTGCAGGACATGACATTTCCCATTGTCATTGTTGGATCCAAATGACGGACCAGTAATTGTACACACAAGTGTTGATAATATTGTGATAACACTTTAATGTTCGCTGCAGTTAATCGAAATATCAGTTATTTACTAATGACGTGGTGAGTGGTGAGACCTGCATATACATTTAAAGATTTGTTGTGGGGTAATCTTTTGCCATTCGTACACCTAAATCACCTACTCTAGACAATACATATTCCCCACTTTCACTTACAAGCAAACCTAAGGAAATGTAACACTGGAGTACGGCTATGACAAAGTTGACTTTTCCTTTTCCTATTGATTTTGATGGGCTGACTCCGATATTATCATTGCATGGTCGACGTGGTTGAATATGGGGTTCTTCACATGCTACGTTAGCATTAGACATGTTTTCTGCGTTGTATTTATATATTCTCTGGAACTGTGTGATAATAAAACTTGTTACCATTAACAGGTAACACGGAGGTCAAACTTGCAATGACATTCCAGAAGCCGAAGCTTAATTCTTGGATAGTGATGGATAAGTATTGAATATGTTATATTATACTAAAAATTGCCATAGTCAATGGATCTAATAAAATCTGTAACACCACAACACTGTTGATGGAGTTACTTGTATTATCCAAGAAGTCTATCGGTATGCAACATTCATTGAGAGGTCTATAATTTCTATGTTTGAGACTTCTCAGAACCTCATGGCATTTATATATTTCGGCGAAGCATGTCATATTTGTTCCACAGAATTTAGTATTCAAGAACTTCGTTTCACGAATATTCCCCCCTCAAGTTTCCTCTCCCTGTTACCTGCTTACTGGGTCGCATTTTTTAACACAGTCCTTATGTTGTTATCATCACACAGTTGCAGTGAACATAGCAACTAATGTGACAAATGGTTATAATTATAATATGATAACGTAACATATGAAGGACCTTATATTCAACCACGTCAACTATATAACAATACAAACGGAATCAGTGTATCAAAATGAGTAGGAAAATAGTCGCATTCTAGCGTTACAGCTCTGCAGTTTTGCTTGTTAGCATTTTTGACGCGCAGTTTGCACTTGTACCGTTCACCGTTAATAAATACAACACATTGGTTTTTGCAGAAATATATTTGCATCTTCGAGTGTTCTTCATGTCCTAACGGATATTTGTGTTAGACGGAATCTCAGAATCAAATCACAACTCAGTCCATTTCCGTAGTGCATTTTAGAAACCGTAAACACAATTAATTTGTAGTTGTAAACTACTAATTGTAACATTAAGCATCCTGCCTGTTTCAAAGCGTAAAGATTATTTGTTGTGTTGTAGCAGTTCGACTAACTGTCCGCAGTACAAATTCTACTCGAAAGACTAAAAACCATGTTGAAGGGAACTAATAATGAGCCAATTCCATGTGAAGAGATCGCCAAACTACGATCTGCTCCACCTATTACTACTGAAAATAGTAAGTCAGTGTAATATTTCGTCGGATTGCTGATTTTTGCAAATGGCAAATACTACGTGAAATTTTAGTCATTAAACTAACTCATGTTCATAATAAAAAATATTTGATGCTTAACATGTACATAATTAAAGTGGTTGATGCAATTGCTGGAGATAGTGGTAAAACAGAACCACCTGCAAACATGGCCGCAAGGGAAAACGACTCTGCAGATTCATCTGCTCGACCAAACATAACTATATTAAAACGTCCGCCAAAGGATATATTACTCCATTCCAACAATACGACCAAAACTGTTAATAAACCAGTCAAAAGTTTGGCACAGGTACTAATTATTTTTTTAAACGTGGTAAAGATTAAATAAGTACTTATTTGCCTTTCCACATCGGTAATTTCGGGCGTATTGTGAGTTTACAGAGAGAGCGTGAGTACGATGAAGCTCGACGGCGAATATTTATTGAGCCAGAACCACCATCACCATAAAAAGTAACCGAGACTGTTTATTGGACAAATCAATGTTGTAACAAATTTAAACTGATTAAGTAAGCATAATTAATAAGTTTAAAATGGAATCTCATATGTCAATTTTAAATAAACTTTTAACTTTATTTTTAATGTTGATATTTTTCGACGGAACCGATATAGTATTAAATTGTGAACAATAAAACCAAAAAATCACTTCAAAATGTTTTGGTGTATATATAGTTTTTAAACATTTGTTGTCTATTTTTTGAGAATTCTATTTACATGTTTTCACCTTCGAAAAATATATGTACATATGTCTTCAAAGTCCATCCTTGCATAATAACATATCATCCCGACTCGAGAACAATAAAGTACAGGGTTTCTTGTGCTTTGGCTTGTTCAGTTGACTTAAAGCATGACAGCTATCTTCTTTAATGGATCATAGTCTATAGACATGACAAACACTTTTGTTAGATGTCGGACTGACAGTCTTGTAACTTGTTGTGACTTTCTCGCAAGACTTTAAAAATACTTGGAAACTAACTTTCCACAGTATTAATCTGTCTCTGCAGGCACTATTGGATGATAGATATTATGGGTTAGTTATATTACGTGGCAGGTAAAATAAATTCACTTTTATAAGAGAATCGTATAGATATTGTTAGTCGATCTATAGGGAGAGGACATATTATATATTGCTTTGCAAATTACGCTCAGTTTTCATAGACAAAAGAAGAGAATATGATTATCATTATCACATATAAATTGTCTCGACGCTAAGTGTTTTCTTCTAATGAAACGGTTAATTTACAAAAAGATAATCAGATTAATTTGCTTTTCACACCATTGCACCGTTGGAGTAACCTATGCTCAAACACCGTAATACAATATCTGATCTATTTCACTATTTCAATCTTCTTTGTATTCGATGCCATCCAACCTGATATTTCTGGAAGGTAAGAAATGCAGTGTAATGTACAAGTGCGCAATGCATTAGTTCTTCCTTCCATTAATTAAATGCCTGTGTAAAATAGTTATAACTCTGATATGATGTGATACATTCTTTAAAATAAGAAAATTAAAAAAGATACAATTGAATGTGTGAAACATATATTGGTATTTAGTATTTGCAACGAAAAGATGTGTTGGTATTTCCAAATTGTATTTCCAATTATTAAAAATGAGAAAATTGTATTTACGTTTAATATTTGTTTGTGCATTTCCCATTTATCATTTAAATGCTCAGAGCAATGGTAGTCACTTCTCTCATATGGCACTTACTAAAATCATTTTAATGTCCGTCTGCTCGTGTCGCTTTACTTTCGCTCTGGCTTGCTTGCTGAGTTTATTCCTATTACCTTCTGCAGTACGACGAGTCATCGTCGATGTCACCGCGTGCCCGCAAGTATTCAATTTATACTGGAAATCATCGATCCTACTAAACTACTTTGAAATTTACTTTTTATTACCTGAAAACATGAGTCTCAAAAACATGAAAATAAGGTTGTATTCATTTTGGACTGTTGAATGAAAAGACCAAAGTGTTTTACCATTCGTATTTGAGGTTTCTTTCTGCCATACTAAAGAAGGATCTAGACTGCGTTGATTATGTAGGCCTGTACATATAAGTTCGTATGAACGTATGAGGAACACGTAAAATGATTAAAGCAAAAATAACGGATGCATGTATCATAAAAATAATGCCAATGACAACTAACTACATGCTCCGAATAGATTTTTTTTATTAATTAACAATATAGTTTTTCATCACAGCACTCATTTAGGAGATTGCTAAATTGAATCAATTACCATAACGTTTAGAATATTTTTCACTTCGAAAACACCATAGAGTTTCATTACAAATAGTTGAACGTAACATTGACCTGACGTATTTTTTCTTAAGTATTATCGCTTTCAAAATCACAACCGCATTTACATTCTATTCTCTGTATATAGTGTGAAATGTATATTATTGTGTGAGTAATAAGAAAACGGAAATAATATCAGAATATCTTTTGCGTATTGTACAAATTGTACAACGAAAATATTTTTAGAACTTTTGTTATAGGATCTTGGACGTTTTGATTGTCAGATATCAGAATGAAATCATACTGGAAGATTATTAAATGCTAAGATACAAACACATAGCAAATTTTTAATTACAATTTGTGGCCAGGCCATTTGTAGGAGCCGTAGTACTTGAAATTATTCTGGTCACACATTTCATCAGCTTCACGAGGTCCTCTTGATCCGTACCTGTTACAAACAAAAATATTTTTAAATTGCGTTTACATGAAATAATTCATCATGTGATATGTTAACGCATCTTACGTGTAGGGGATAGGCTTGACTGATCCCTCCTCGATTTGCTTCAGAAGAGGAGTAAATATCCTCCAAGCTTGGGCTAACTCATCTGATCTGACAAAATGCATTTGAGAGCCACAGAAGACGTCCAAGATCAACCGTTCGTACGCATCCGGCAACTTAATACCCTACATTCACACATTGAGAAAATTATGGAATAAGTAGGTTCATATGCTTTTAAATTTTTTCAGCTCAACAAATAAACATTCACGTACCTTATAGCGGTTAGTATATGTAAGATCAAGTTCAGTTTCTTCCAGTTCGAAGTTAATGCCTGGAGTTTTTGTCATCAATTTTACGTACACAGCTTCTCCAGGTTGAACTCGAATGACCAGCTCGTTTCTCTTTGCTTGTCCAGCAAATATGTCTCCAGGTACATCGTGGTATTGAATACGGACTTCAGCCTTCCTTTCGTTTAAAGCTATAATTTTATAGAAAATTGAGACCTTATTATCAATGTTAGCATATGTTTGCAAAGAATATTTTGGTGTAATTTATTTTTAACTTGCCTTTGCCACAACGCAAAATAAAGGGAACACCATCCCATCTTTCATTGTTAATACGGCATGCAGCTAGAGCATACGTCGGAGTCACAGAACCAGCAGGGACGGTAGGGTCGTCCAAATATCCCTTTGTTGCCTCACCTTCACCATTTGGATCGCCAATGTATTGGCCAAGAACGACATCACTTAATTTCAAAGGTTCCATGGATTTGAGTACTTTTACCTGATTAAAACCATCAACCATTCCATCATGATTGTAGAAATGCCTGAATATCATCATCAAGATTATCAGAAATTGCGTTGAACTCTGACCTTCTCATCACGAATATCATCCGGGTTGGTTGATGGTGGTTTTTCCATGGCAAACAACGACAGAATTTGAAACAAATGATTTTGCATGACATCCCGAATAATACCAAACTCATCGAAATATCCACCGCGTCCAAAAGTTCCAAATGGTTCTTTAAATGAAATTAGAACTGATGCAACATGCTCCCGATTCCAAGTTGGTCCAAAAATCCGGTTTCCAAATCTGGGTATTACGTTGACATATAGTTATATATTAATTGTAGGTAATTTAGTTGGTCCAACGCTTAAGACATGCAATTCTTAATGTAAGTACGCTTACCGTAAAGTCATTAAATTTTGAACCATTTCCTTCCCAAGATAATGATCAATTCGGTAAATCTGCTCTTCCTTGAAAAGCGAAGCAAGGTGATTAGACAATTGAGCAGAGGAATCTGAGTCCTTGCCAAATGGTTTTTCGATGATAACTCTAGTCCATCCCCTACGAAATTGATGAAATGAAAACAACATAAAATCCAATCCCTTTACCGTCAACAATCTTTTTGGTTTAATAATAATTAAGAGTGACACACTAAATATACCTTGTGCCCATGCAAGTGTTGCGAATATTAGTTGTGACCGGTTCGAAAACGGAGGGTGGGAGCGCAAGGTAAAACAAACGGTTAGCAGACAGTGTTTTTTCTTTCTTGCTAATCTCTTGATTTAAAAGTTCGAAGTCACGTCGTTGATCATAGTTGCCGGCAACGTATTCATTCAATTCCCAGAATTTTTCGTAGAGCTCTTGTTCATCGGGTTTTACCTGTTGATGAATGCATAACGGAAACAGTTAGGTAAACTGCTTAAATACTCTAAATTTATTTACATTAGAGCGACCATAAATAACATAAGCAATCCGAACCTGCATGTATTGGTCACATTTTGACCGAACTTCAGCAATCGTCATTTTTGAGCGAGCATATCCAACGAACCAGGTCATTGAAGGAAGAAGACCGTCTCGGTAGAGCCACCATAATGTTGGATAAATCTTCTTCTTTGCCAAATCTCCCTACAAAATGCCAAAATCGTAAGTAAAATGTATAATAATTGGGTAATAATATTTAATGCAACATAATATCAGAAATACACGTACATTGGCAACGTTTTTAAGTACCTAATAAAATCATGCTCTGTACGTTTACATACATTATGTTGAATAAATTGAAACCTCAAGCTAAAGGTTTCTAGTAGATTTGGAAGTTGGAAGGCATAAACAGTAAGATGGAGATAAGAACAGAGAGATTCCATCGGCAATTACTTGCAGAGCATAACTCATTAACAAACTCATTTATTTTTTAAAAAGCTAACTGAGACGTGCGTGGGTCGTGAGATATATGAATGAGTTTAATGGGAAACTAATGAAACAATTGAAAACAACGCTTTGTCTGCTCCTTACTATTTCTGCATTACCAAAATGAGCCACATCTTCATATTAACATACATGAACTTTGGCTCCGTCATTGATTGTAAATTTTATGATTGTTTAGCAGTGTTAATATGTAATGTTAATTATTTCTATGTAAGGCTTTTAATTTATTACAATCGTGATGGTGGTTTGTGGTGTAAGTGTAAAATGCTCATGCTCATATGAATGTAAGCCTCATTATCGATCAGATTTCGGAGACGGAAATTACAACGTAGGTGAATGGCATTGTCATGGTGGTTTGTGGAGGCACGTTATGGAGCACGTGGAGGAAACGACATGTAATGTAATCCTTTCCCAGTGTTGTACACCACTGCTTGAATAGGTTCAGGTTGTACGTGTTATTGTTTTATTTCTTAGTCGGTGTGAGAAATGACACGAATACGAGCATTGAGCATGCAAGGGCAAAAAGTCACTTAATTTAATTAGCTTTGTTTGACATACATAACAGTTGGTTTTAAAAATTACTTACCGATGCTCCGAGAATAGTAAAGATATGTGGAATGTTATCCAGATGCTCAGAATCGCCATTTGCGTGGCCGTTTTGATGATGTCTCAACGAGTTACGAATCATGGCTAAAGCTTGGGCTCGCAGCTCACCTGAAAAGATGTGAAAGAAACCAGTTAAATCTGTCATGCACGATTTTGGGACTAACTTCGTATTTCTCAACCTTGAGATTTGTTTTCTGTTCAAGGATAGTTTCGTGGAATGGCTTAAGCAAACAACAGGAATATAATTGTTAGATCGGAGATAAGGATTACCAACTCACTCAATATTTCATACAAAGAAATGACTTCCTTTAACTCTTTCTCCGTCTATTACTCCAACAAAGCAGACAAGTCTCCCCAACTCTCGAGATGCACACACTTGTCCTTCAAAACCCAAAACGTAACTGAAACTAACTATCGCCCCGAAAGTTCTTTTCCACCACCAACTACCACGTAGTATCAATGGAACCTTCACCTTACAAGGAAATGTCGATCGATTTTTAGCCGGTTATTCTCACTGGAGTGTATATACCAGTAATTAAAAATTATTCCCACGGTTTCATAAGCCGTAAAATACCCCTCTGACTTCACTCACTCGGGTGACTGAAATTTCCAAATGAGCTAAAAAGAAAAAAAGTGTTGCAACAACGTATAAATTTTTTTCCCTAGCAGCGTGCAAAAACTCTTTTTAATTCACAACAATCTCGTCCCATAAGCAACAACAAAAGCTTGTGCTTTCCGTCAAAATGAAACGGCACAACAACGAGTATATTATGTTGATAGTGCCAGTCAGTATGGACTATTGACGCTCTGTCTGACGAACAGAGAGCAAAGCAACCACGTGTGTGTGTGTGTAGTAAGTAGTAGTCGTCGTCGTAGTACACAGACAAACACAAGAAGCTCGTCTTGTTTACGACTCGACTGATGAGAAAATCTGAACCGGTACTCAACTTCTAAGTGGTCCTCCCTCGCAATCCTCTCCAAACCGTCTTTACTCTCAATGCACATTACCAAGAAAAGCTTTGCTATCAGAACAACAACCACCACCACCAACCCAACACCACATTTATAGCAGCACAAAAGATCTTTCCAAGCAGTCTGCGTTGTACTTTTATGATGTGCCTAGGTGCCTGTTTCGTGTGTGTGAACACAACGCAAAAAATGGTTCTTTTCTGGAGTTAAATGGTTTTTGCACTGTAGGACTACCATATCATAGGAGCCAAGAGAGTGTTTACAGAAAAAAGAAGCACGTAAATCTTTGAAAAAAACTGCTTACCTATGCTGCGTTGTTACAACACTTACAATGAAGAGTGGGTATTATACAAGCCACGACAAGATGCGCGGATACTTTTTATGAATATGATGAGTAGTGTCGGGAGTAGGGGCTAGGGAATTTAAAGAGAGAGAGAGAGAGAGAGATGTACAAAATAAAACTGCTTTATGCTAAGAATTTTAAATGACGATGAGGGAAAAACAAGAGACGACAACTAGAAGAAATCCCTCTCGCTCTCTCTCGCTCTCTCTCCCCGTAATCATGCCGTCGAATTGTGGATTTCCCTAGACGAAATACTTATTAATAATTGCACAACAACACAAAAATTTCCATTTTGTATTCTGATTTTGTTGTATTGTGCTTTTATTACCTGTGTTACTACTAGATGTTTATAAAGCGTGACAAGTGCAAGTGGACTCCCTGTCCGATTTTTTGCAGAATAAGCAATTGTTCATACTCTGTCATAATAAAAAGGCAGGATATAACAATAATTGCAAGGCATTTTGGTGTATAGGCATTTGTACTTGTGTTGTAGTACTAGGTAGGTAGTAAGGTAGTCGCATATTATTTATGGAGACAATGCCTGCTGCACAAAGAACAAGTTCAATTTCATGGCATTATAATATAAGATGAGATAGGGTAGATAATTTGAAGTTTACAGGATGGTGATAATGATAATACGGGTCAGGTTGTTGTGTTGTTGTTCACGTATTCCATGATGGTACATGATTTTTAGTGGTTGTATTAGCGTGAGGGAGATGCAAGCAGTGCACTATATTGGTTTTAGTATTTATATGCCAATTATATGAGCGTCGTAGTACATAATATTTTTATTAAGTTGTAACAATAAAAAGTAGGACCAGCAGCCTATAATTTCCTATTGCTCAAACTATTTTTATACAAAACCTCATTTTAAAGTAAGTAAGAACAAGATCATGTCATAATCAAAAGGAGTCTAGTAAAAATATCTGGAATTGACCAATCCGGGCGTTGTATGTGTATGCTTATAACTGATACTTTTTATATATATTTCTTATATGAAGTATTTGTGTACTAAATTTGGGTTCTAGTTGGTATGTTAAAATTCGTAGATAGAAAAACTATAACGTGTTCTTTACAGATACACCATACTCATATATAATGTTACTACAATGATTGTATAGCTAAAACTCTTTTTATTTCGAGCCAACTGACATAATTCATCTCGATTGAAAAAATGAAAATATAAAAATTCCTTATGGTGCTGAGTGCTGACCCACGGAAGACTGGGCTACTAGAGTGACCATTGCGATACGACTAAACAAAAAAAATATCTTAGCTGGTCCTACAAAAATCAAGCAATGTAAGTAAATATATCATTCATTTTATCACCGTGTATTCGTCAGCACGTGAAATGAGCGTCCGACTTCATGCTCCAGCCGGTTGGTCTATGAACACGTGAAGATTGTAAACAGGGAGACGAAGCAAGTTGATTGTGAAGAAGACGAATGCATGACAAACGGTGGTTATTTTATATGCATACAGCATAGCGTATGGCGTACTTGTAGCATGAACGTTGCGATAAAAAGTACAATAAAAAGGTTATATAAAAAACTTTTAAACTCCAGCTGTACCTATTAGAGTTGGGATTTCGCTTCGTTGATAGTACAAATAATTACCTAATTTATGGCTATTTCGTTTCCACCAACTGACAAGATGTGTAGAGGTTTCATGGGGATGTAAAAACGCTCAGTTTTTTTCCATACTTCATACTTGCTTGCATACACATATCTATGTGAGCGTGAATTCGTAATAGGAATGTAGTACTCATCTCATCATGCAGCATGCAACGAGCTTTTTTTGCATTTTAATAAATAATGAGTTATTTCATGTAATGCAAAGGAGTCATTTTATCGGCAGATAATTTGCAGTGGCTTTCAAAGTTTCCCGCGTGACGAAAGTCGTGTGGTGTGGCGCATGACATGATCCCAAAAATGTGACAAGCGGCTTGTAAAAAAGACAAAAATGACAATTTGCGTTGTCACAACACGAATTCGATGCAGCAAGGGTACAATTATTATTACAATGTGCAAAACAATGACGAGCTATTAGTACGCATTTAACTTGCCAAAACTTCTCGAGAGTGTAGGTAGGTACGGTTATTACCATTATGCAGACGCCAAATTAGCATTATTTCTCCTCCGAGCAATACTACATCTTTCAATGTCACCTTGCGGTTGTGCAAAAACATTCTGACCGAAACAACTTCAACACAAAGAGCAAGCTGGTTTCTTGTTTTATTGCAAGTTTGAAAACATCTGATGTGTGATCATCACACACACACAGACACACGGTCCATGTTATTATTATCTTTTTTGATTACTCGACACATGCACATGGGTAATGTTGATATTGTGGTGGTAGGTTATGCATGCGCATCACACTTGCTGTACTCTGGTCATGTACTGACTGACCGTGTAATTTATGACCCAAAACAACCAACCACGCCAAATCAACAAAAATGCAAATGTACCCAAAGGTTGCCATTTAGCAAGTGACCTGCTATTACAAGAAACACAGGTTCTGGAATGTTCCATGTATGTACAATGTACACCCAAAGACGTCAACGTTACATTGTTGAACAGCTCAAAAAATTTTAGAAGACCATTATTAACTGTAATAATTGTGTAAATAACCGATTGGCATGTTATTGGCCTTGCCAGACAGAGCTAATATGAAAACATACACCACTTCATTTCGAATTAATATATGTTGTGTTGTATAAGTGTTAGACGTATCCTAATTATTTATGCTGAACTTGAGGTAGGATTTTCCTACTGCTAAGTGCTAGGTATGTTGAAGATTGTTGCAGACGAAAATCGTATGTACGTGATAATGCAATTGTTTTTCAGATACCGGGTTCCACTTGATGCTCTGGGTTATATACTAGCACTAGTATAGAGCCAGAGGAAATAGAGTTACGGATTCACTGACTTCAAAAATATTTACACTACCTATAAATTCTGCGAGTCGTAAAAGGTTGGTGTGATGCTACCTTTACGATTGGCATGGTAGTAAATAAATTAAAATGTCTGAATAGAACAGTGAAGTTATGATATATGATCAGGTCATGAAAACCGCAAAATCGAGTTTTTCACCTTGGGTTGTTGTCACTTGAACCTTTACGCTAGAAGAATATTAATTGGTCAACTGACACCGACACAATATTTTTTGTTGAGGTTTTGAGGCCTTGCCTCAATATGAATAGGGATGGTATTCGGGAAGGCAAACGGTGTTTAGGTAGTCTTGATATTCCGTTTCTGTTTTAAAACTGTGCAGACTAACTGATGACTGATCAGTGATCACGGATGCTGATGCTGAGGATGGTTCAAATTTAGCAAAACAAGAATGCACCAAAACTAACACAGGAATTTCATCCCGTACTACGTTTTATACGCTTAGATTAACGACCTGACAACCGTAAAAAATTGAAATGAAAATGAAACGCCAATATAATAACGACAGTCGGCAATTAGTTTACAAATATTGACAAAATGACAGTAAAAACAGCAGTAAAAAGGATGCAACTGCCCATTGTATTGTGTCATTTTCATTTTAGAAACGATCCTTTTAAGTCATTGCATTAGTGTAAATGTCAATTAATATCTACTTTTTTAATACATCGACATCCAAGCTTACCTTCTAAGATGAGTAATTGGGCAACTGACAACCGACAATTGAGTTACTTATTACTACTTCCAGTCAACTGCTCTTAAAATCAACGGACAACTAATGAAATTAATTATACAGATGAGCAGAAGACGAATGGACGAATATAATAACAACTCTCGCTAATTCACTCCGGAAGACGGACAGGAACACCAGACGTAGACGTAACTCTCTCTCTCTACACTAAACAACTGTGAGCATGTGCTCTAACTAACGTGGATCCACACTCTACGTCTGTTTCATTGACACAAATGAGGTTTATTGATGATCACTACCTACTACTTGCGATCGGTCTAAATTGCTGCCAGCAAAAAAAATTGTTTCGTAACTTAACGTATGACGACAGGAAGGAACTGTGTGTGAGAAATAGAGAAATCCCAAAGAACCTGTTTCACTGTATTATATTCCACACTGATTATACACTACAATAAGCTTCGTTACTTCTCCTTCTCTGTGTAAATGGGTGTTGGTGTTAACTACTTCACTTAACAACAATAGCCTACACGGAAAGAAGACGATTGAGATGATTTTGCGATGAAATTTCTTGGTTCGTTCGTGAGTTTTGCTGCGGAGATATGGAATGGAGAGCTAAATGCCTGCTTATGGACAGTCTCTTTGCGGGAATTACATTTTATGAAGGACCTTCCTATTTTTCCGTGAGAACTTAACTTTCTGTCTTCGAGAAGGAATCAAAGAATGCGCTCACCCTCAGCGTTTAAGTAACACCAGCACCTCACACACACACCACATAATCATTACATTATGATCTTACATATCATTACGTAGGTAAACGTACGCCTGAAACATTTTGGTTGACGACGATAATGATGGCGTGATGCAATATAATAATGATGATAGTATGATGACATGATACGTATATCGAATACAGAAGAGGCAGGGGTATAGTAATATAGCAAGACACTTTTCTTCGAAGTCAGCAAAAAATTGTTTGAATTTTTGCTCTGTTCGCTTACCTTGGCTACATTTACAAGAAAAATGTAAATAGTTGCAACTTGCATGGTTCATGGTTTACACGTAGGTATGTAAAAATAAACCGACTCATGTTCGTACACGAATTGTTTTCTGTCAGTTTATGTGTAGGTACTACCAGGGGCACATAGGTGGGTACTGGTTAGTTGTCTTAAATAACTGATAGTGGTAGGTGGTATCGGTACAATGTTAGCTGTACAGACAGGAGATTACGAATTATTGTATGAGTAGGTTGGCTGATTTGCCAAAAGGCGATTTTATGCATACTCACTGACGATATATTATGTATGTTTTTACATTAAACATTTTCTCGATTTAATTGCAGTAGGCATGTATCAGAATATCAGAAGGAATACAATACAACGGTTTGTTTGGTGCAAAAGGTAAACGATTCAAGTCCCTGGTTTAGTCTAGATACACAAATTTTACCATCATCTCCATCATCATCATCATCATCATTAAGCACTTCAACTCGATGCCATGATAAGCTTTACGTATAGTCAGTCACTCTTGAAAATTGCATGAAAACATGAACAAACCGATTTAACGAACGAGTGGTTTAAATAACAACTGATGATGAGAAAAAGGGGAGGACGCCGAGGGCCAAGAGCCAGTCATCCAATATCTGCTTAAGAGGGTACGTTGTCAGTAATGAAAATTGTAAGGCATCGCATGGTGCTACCAAATATGCAGCACACGTACACAGCATCAGCATCTCTACCGCTCCGCTACACTAATAAAAGTTACTTAGGACAGCTTGCAAAATAAAAAGGAATGCCGGTTTTTTCCAGTATTTAGTTTGATGTGGAACAAAGCAAAACATGTTTACGGAAATTTCTTAGACAACCTTAGTTGCTACTGGTAGGTAGGTAACCAATTTGTTTTTAAGTTGGAGCGAGTGACTTTCGAATACGAAGTTGTATTTTTAACACGAGCTACATTCGTGTATAGACGTGTGACTGCAAAAATTCTAAGCGTCCATATTGCATTTGTATGATAGATAGGTGCAATGGCATATCCTACCTACTAAATAATGGGAACTAAACAGCGATTTAATCTTCTTTTTAGTAAAACCATTGAAAGTACATGCTCAATAAATATTACTGTAAATTAGCAAAATATTTTTGATAATTTTCTTGGTTACAGACGGCCTGACAGACAGACAAACATACGGATCGCATATAACTATTTCAGTAGTTAATAAATGGCTCCAATCGACACGGTCAAGTATCATTCCAATTTTGTGAACATTATTGTATGTAGTTTCAACCCGATATTGTATTTTATATGCTACATAATTCCAAAACGCAACCATTTACATAAATACACGTGTACCATACAGTGAGAAAAAAATGATAAATACGCTACACTTGCCATACACTTTTTTATTTAAATGCCAACAATGCCATAGTTTATGGTTGTTCTCGGTACGTGTAGTAGGTAGGTACCTGTACAGGAATCATTGTTTTTTAACAGCCTTCCCATTTATTTCTAAATCATCTTATATGGGATTTTATGTTACCGGATAATTAGAGTTATAACCGTGACATAAATCTTGGGCAATATAATAAGTTTGACATTTATTTCAAGCATGAATACAACAACTTACACGCGCTTTGCACCAACTATGCGAATTTAAAAATTAAAAGACACATTTATTTGTCGATATATACCCATTCATCATTTAATGTTGGTTCATATAATTATTTAATTATACGCTATGATATATTATGATGATACTACATTGTTTAGCTCCATTGTTTCCCTTTAAATTGGCCAATACAACAGATAGACAGCAGGGTCATGCGGCGGCGTTCTTGTTTTAAAAAATATTCTGTATTTACCAACGAAAAAATGTATTGGTCGAAGTTTACGTGGTATACCAGACACATTCATAGGCGGATAATCTTATTTTAAAATGGTGCAACAATATAAAAGGTTTTGACGAGATGCTTATTTAGGCTAGAATTTTTATTGCTTATAAAACATATATTTTCTTATATCTATGCAAGCAAACACCCTTTCCTTGGAAATCAAAAGCATTAGCATTATGAATCCAATATGCATTCCATCTTATGGAATGTGTATGCCATGGAAATTTTACTATGGTGGAATTTCTTTAGAAATGAACGGTATTGATACATCAAACCGTCTTGCGCGTTGATTGATTTGCAGGTACAATTTTAATCATTCACTATACTATGGCCAGTCTTTTGGTGGTCACATTTTTGTAATTTCATTAACCAGTCCATTTAAGCATACCTATAGCTATCTGTAAGATGAGGAAATATTTTTCATGAAATGAGAAAAGAAACCGTAATGATAGCCCATGAAACAGGAGCACATGTAGGTAGGTTTGTAAAGTAGGCTTTGGTAAAGTATATGTAGTTTCTACCAGCTTCACTAAGGAAGTTGAGTTAATTGCAAAATAAAACCATCGAAAAGAAAGAGCGTCCACAAGGTAAATTTCAAGACGTTCGTAAAATCACAATAAAATATTTGCTTCTAATTAACCCCCTTTTGATAGGGGATATCTACTCCAATAAAGTCTTATCTTACTAATTTGACACTTCTAAAATGTTCATAACTTGTCGAGCTGTGAGATCATCCACACATATCTGATACATAATTGATTATGCTTCATAAAATCTTATCTCACATGTCGTTGGTCGTGTCCCCTGTTTCTTATCTATTTTCGTTCTGCTATCATTTCTTTCTTGAACCAGTACAGCATCATTCATTTTACAGTTCATAGAATAGCTAATTTAAATTTCCTTGACGCCGCACATGCCGTGTATATAGTCATTAGCATAAATGCTATTTCTGCTCGGGGACGCGACAAAACAGCTCTTTCTAGTCGCCACTCCATAATATATAGTGTGCTTCACTTCCACTCTTGGCTAGTAACACGTACCTGAGGACAGCGCGTGTTATGAGGGAGGTTCGGGAGGACTACTTTACTCACATTACCGGCGCGTATACAGCGACAACAAGTGGAGTGTTGTTAACGCTACTTTTTAAAATTACAATTTACAATTACATGCCTAAAATATCCAAGAATAAAGCAATTTTTGACGACGATGGCAATTGGTGCTATTATGCAGTTTAGTGGGTGAGCCTGTGTGGTTTGTTTTTCGCTGTTTGCTTTGCGCTTTCATTATGCTACGTGTTACACCTTTCATTTAATCTTTGCTAGCTATTTACTATTTTCATGTTTATTATTCATGACGAATATACCTACAGCAACATTTTTTTGCCCTTTTACTTCGTATTGTTGATCACACACAAAATATATGTAATTTGGTTGTGTGCAGGAGGACACGACACAGGTATTATATATGTGCCTCTTATTATTACTCATTGTTGATGATTATTTGGCAAATAGTACTCCACAAATCAGCACCATCACGTTTTTGAGGGGTTCGTACCACCGAAATACTGTTTGTTCAAATTAATAGAAGTAACCAAAACGATGTCTACTAATTTCTCTTGGTCATCTGATTACCCCCACTGCTACACTAGAACCACTGTCAAGTTGTTTTTTTAATAGATTCAATAAGCCATGATGACGCTGCTTTTGAAGGATATAGCCTTAACATGTAATTATTATTCTTTACTCCTAATGTTTACTTACATCAAGTAATATTATGATTCTGTCTATCCAATTAAAGTCGTTAAAGTATTCTTTAGGGAGTGGTGCATCGCAACCACCTGTCCGATGGCATATGGCAGCTCCGCGACGACAAGGCAAGAAGGATAAATTATAATCCACTTTTGATTTAATGTGAACCATTAAATATAAATGAAGTGTTCCTCTTAACACAGTGTCGTTCATCGTAACAACCTCTCTATTAGACGCAGCACAGCTATGACAGCCGTCTTGTCATCACTAAATGTCACTTTTAGGGTCTCGTCGTAGCCAATTTAAAAGATACAGCAACACGACTGACACGATGCGATACACATTTTAATCGTTCGGAAACTTCAAGGGATCATCAAATGTTTAATTTGTTTAAAATATTAGCTGCGTAAAAATATGTTTTAGACAAGTGCACTCGCATCTTGCGGACTATATGGACCACAGAAATGCACGTTGGTATCGCTATAAAAGAAGTCGTTTTTCTTCTCGGAGCACTTCTTGACAAGGACCACTAGATATTTAAACATACAAATAAGCAGGTATGAAAGCTAATTGGCTCTTGGCAGTACAAGAAACGCATGCTCCACTTATGTACTCCACCAATCAACATACCTACAACATTACATACTCATCTTATCTCACTACTCACTACACATCTTACATGCATTTAGCATTTTGCCATAGAAATAATTGATGAAGATCCATTAGCGATCATCATCATGAATCATTAAGGGCAACAATGTCAAATGATTTGGAAGATCGATCTATTCTCATCATAATTTGCATTTACATGTTTGGCAGTATCGTTGCATGGTTACAGCAGCAAGTAGGTGCATCCTTTCTAGTACACCTTCTTGTTGATGCTTCTGTTTCTACCACACATTATTATTATTATTATTATTAGAACATTAGAAGTAAAACGTTAATTGCAACAACAAACAGTGGTTCTTGGAATGAAGCTCAAAGTTTGAAACTGATTAATTAACTATCATTTCTACAGCATAGAACACGTTCCTACCGCAGCTGCCGACAAGTGAACAGCAGTGGAGTTATAGAAGCTCTGTGGTAATTGTGAAAGGCATAACTACATGACAAAGGCCTCCACTGAAATTCATAAAGAGTTCAAAATTACGTACTCTATCTATAACCAAGTTGTTATGTACTTATGAGCTCAGTGACAGTGACCTTTTAAATCAGTCATGTTAGCGCACAAATAAGAATTGAGCAACTTGTTAGCAGCTTTCTAATCTGGCCTTAGCAACAACGCCACCACCGTAACACAAAAGTCGTAGGAGAATATGACGTGTGTTGTATTATTGTTGAAAGGCCTTTGATATTAGTAAATCTGCGAGATAAAGGCGGAGTTTAAAAAGAATTGACAGCAACGGTCAAGACGCAAAGACAAACAGCTTTGCAGGTTGACGTTTAAACAAAACTTTTTATGATCGGATACGGTGTAACGTGATGCGACACGTAGCTAGCTAGCATCAGACTTATAATTGCTTTTGAATGGAGTCGTAGAGACACTACCTAGAGGATCTAGGCAGTTCGTTGTTAACTGCTCACTTCATCAAATATTAAGGTACAAAATGACTCATATTATCGCTTTGCTAAATCAAAATTCAATTCCGACACAGTAGTGGTATATGGATAGTAATATCCTTCCTAGGAGATTTGACATATCATCGTACGACACGACACTTGCTTATAAATCAAGTGGATGATTAGTGGGATTTGGATTGGATCTCTTGTGGAAAGCTACAAGGCCAGAAATCCATATATTCAATATTAGAGATAGACAGATTGCAAGGTGGCGATTTTTTTAGCGTGCTATCAAATGTAGGTGATCGTCTTACCAACTTTATAAAAAAATTGTAAATCATTTTGTCTCAACCGAATGTGTGTACAGACTATTTGCTGGTCGCCTGGACACCATGCTGTAGACGCGTGTCCGTGTCACGTATTGACGTATGTCACAAATGTGTTGAAAACACAGAAGTGTATAATTCGTGCGTACGAACATATGCCTTCAACCGTAGAAACTTTTCCACTTTTCAGGATGAATATGATAGTTACCAGTTAGCATTTTACCTAATTGCATCTCTCTGCATTATTACGTTTTCAATAATAAAATGTGCAATGCAATCAACTCGTAAATTGGAACGTCAAAATTTGGCATAATTTTCACGAGTGCACACGAGAGATGGTAAAAATAATAATAATAGTTGAACGTTGTCGTGATTGCAACGCTTGTTTGAATCAAACTGCAAGAACAGGAGAGAGAGAGAGAGTCATTGCTTCATCTTCCATCTGAAATATTCCACGTTATAAACTTATTATTACAATTTTTATGTTTACTTGATATCTATCTGATGACTTCGATATCTGTGAAAGGTCATGGCTGTAGCAGCGGTACTGCGATATCGTCATGAACATCTGAGGCGTGCACATACATTGTGATTTTTACTTTAGATATGTGGGCAGAAAACTAAAATATATGTTTTGAGGGATTTTGCAAAAATTTACATGAAATTTATAACGTCATGTGTCCTCACCTCTCACAGCCCTTCGAGTCAAGATGTTATGGAATTATTATTATTACATTCATTGTGACTAGAGAGAGAGAGAGGAAAGAGATGGATAGAGAGTCAGAGGAGGCCATCCAATTCCCTTGCTATGAATACTTAAAATTGCGTTTTGAATGCAAAGCTTTAAATATAGGCAGATAAATCATGAATTATGCAATGTAATATACGAACAAGCAATAATATTGAGCCAGATGATTGCATATTGCATGTGTGCCAGTGTAGAACAACCTCTACGAACTCATGATTTCAACTTTTTTTCCGCTCTGCAGATACATTTGACCATGTTTCTATTTTGGCGCATGGCTCAGAAAAATGGAAAAGTCACTTTGGATATAATGCACTTTTTTCTTCAGAGGAGAATAATGCTACGTAGTAAAACATATAAATGACAATTTTTACAGCGTTGTCCCATCCAAAAATGTATCGAACCAAAAGATAAAATAAGAAAACTAGATAGCCAACTAGGCATAGACAAGACACATAACGACAGAAATGGACGCGTTGATTCCATTTACTAATTTGAATTGTAAAAATCTCTTTATAGCATGCATGCTATAAATGTCTAAGAAGCTAGCAGACTACAACGGAAACCAAGCGAACATAGAACGCCCCACTATTACACCCGCAACACCACCACCACCACCATCCGAAGAGAAAAGGAGTTTTTTCTCTCAAAAAATCAAATTTACAGACACGGATAGAAAGTCTCATGGAGTGATTTCCCCAAAAATAGGATACTTACTTGAGCTTGCCTCTAAGAAACCTCGATCCATTTTGGAATTTTCGGCTGTTGACGGAGAAGGACTAATGGAAAAGATGGAATTGGTAATGCGAGAACCGCTGCAGCTTCCAATGCTATTTTCGTTATGAGAAACGTCTTGGACCACTTGTACTGGTTCTCCAGCAGACTCAACACTGTCACTTGGTTTGGCTTCTTTAAAACTGTCAGATAGCTTTGCGGGGCTGTGGGAGTTACTGGTGTTGTTGACAACCCACGAAGAAGCCGAAGCACAACTGGATGTCGTTCCCAGTGCTGCAGCAGGGGTTGTGCTGTCCTTTATACAGAATGAATGACAAGGAAATGATTTAATACGGGTATGGTCACCCTGATTCTTTCGATTCTCTACCAAAGCATAATTTTTATACTTTTGATTTTTATTCTAATAGACGGCTGCTCCTAGAGTATTTCTTGGAACAAAGGACAAACAATGAGACAAGACACACGCTGCCGTTCAGTGTAAAAAGTGCATGCGGACAGAGAATATGTGTCGCTTCACATCACACTAGGGAAAAAAGCTAACTAATCTTCCGAATTTTCTCTCAGTCGTCTCTAGTCTCCTTCAAAAGCTTTCAACGTGACGATTTGCGGCTGACAAAATGACTAAGTCTGCACTTGATATATCCCATTTTACAGAACGGTAAACGTGCACATGTACAACAGCCCACGACTATAGTGTAGCCATGTCAATCGATATTTATACTGCAAAACTGCATTTCATTAACTAAGTATTGTACAGACACACACATTGTGTGCCTTCTTACCTATTTTAATAACATTTTATGCCGATGATGTTGACGACGATGGTAATATTGATACGATAACTAAAAAACATTCGGCCTGACTGAATGACTGACTACTTAATGTCTCCCCAAAGCAAAGCATATAAAAAACAGTTGTATGAGATCAATGGAAAATTATCGGCTTACAATATAAGCCTACAAAGTTAGACATCGGCATCATCATCATCATCACAACAGCATCCGCCGTACCCATATGAACTCGTAAAAAAATCATATTTTTGTACATGCGTGTACAAGTATTACCTGCATATTATTTACAATTTCGTTAAACATATAAATGGCCACAAGCCACACGTTTCGCTCCTCATCATTTGCAAGTTATAATAAAAAAGCGTTGAATGCTACTGCTGGGTCTGGGTGGAACATCATGTTGCCATCACGGTGAAGATTTAGGTTATGGTGTGTGTGTGTGTGATGCATGTTTGTGGAACCACACACCACAAAGAGAACGAAAAAGCCAGTTTATTATGAACCATACTGTTACTGTTACTATATTGACTATTATGTAATGTGCTAACTCACTAACTCTACAGGCCTGGCTTCTTTTCAAGGTTTACTGACTTGTGGGGAGTGTGAAGAGTGAAGATACAGTTCGTTCCTTCTTCTTTGCCTTCGCAGATTCTCTTTTTACATATTAGGCAGGGAGCTATTCTGGTAACCAAACAAAGTATTGATAATCGTATCCAACCAAAAATAATTGCTGCTCGGCATTGTCGGCATTACAATATGCATGGTGTGGGATCTGATGCGTTTTTAAACGGTGAAAATAAATGTTTAACGCATACACAGACACACACCAGCACACAGTTCATTGTTCTGCAACAGCGTGTGTCGAGTGTGTTGAAAAGGTGTGAGCAAATACGAGCGTTTCGAAAAAAACAAGAGATAAGATGAGTACAAGCACACACACACACACACATATATATATATATATATATATATATATATATATAACCCGCTACAAAGTGTACCGATGCACATGCAAAACAATAGATTCATACAACATAAAAATGTAACTTCGCTACAACTACAACCGTCTGCTCTACCGACAATACAAATAAAATGTACCCATCAAAGTTTCAAAGTCACATTTTCGTGCTGCGTGCAGGTTTATTCATTTAAAACAAATTTTTTGGTGCTTCTACCAGCAAGTACAAAGTACACACACCACATATAACGGCACAACGGTGAGGAGAGAGCGCCTTTTTGCAAAGCGCGTTCACGTCCTTACAATTTCCTTGCATGAGAAGTCTTCACGGAATGTTAGCGAGAAGGAGGCGAATGGGCGAATCGACGAAAATGAGTTATCCTGAACAAAAAAAAACTCTTTGGTGTCTCTGGTGCCGTTGGAGGAACACGGTGCTGTTGTTATTACAATCCGTAATGAATTTTGCCGTACACTGTTTTTTTATAACATGTTAGGTACAATTGCAAGGTATGCTGAATTCAGTTTTCTTTACGAAGTACATAACAATATAGGAGTTTTGAAGCAGTGGTCCTGCAAAAGTGTAGCAAAAAAGGAACTTGATGAGCAGCATTGTATTAATTGCGGCCAACGAATAATACAACACAAATGTAATGTGTGTATATATATGCATATTTACGAGAACATCTCTATGACATAACATTGACAACGAAAATAAATTGCTTGTTTTCTGCACCATTGTCATCACCTCAGTTGGTAAATAAAACAAATGGTAACTGCCTGCGTTTATGATAATAAGAAGGCTTACATCACAGAACAGCAAACAACAAAGACGAAACGCAAAGTACATGATGGGGAGGAGAAAATAGTGTTGTTATTTTTTGAAAGGAGCGTGTAATTGATTTCCTCCAATCCAGTTTACAAGGGAGATGCAATGAAATCATTTATTTTATGGCTTTTGTTGTTTGTTGATGAAAAATTAAGTGCGTGATGCGCACACACAAACACCGTGTTGTTGGGTCCTTGGTTTAGATTACTTGTTGTTGTAAGTGTAACTTTTGGAGAACACATGAAAGGCTATTTCATTTCTTTTTACCCCATTTGCATTACTATTTACATCCATTACCACAGGGTTGCTTTTTGTTATCTCACACTACTAGGAGTAATTGTTGCTGCATTACTACCGATAATGAAATTGACGTAATAATTTTGAGTTATTATTATGCTGCTTATTACACGTGGGCTGAATGAAAGTGTATCGCCTAACAATGATACAATCGTGGCTGTCCGTCTGTGAAATAGAGACTCTTTTTGTGTATGTTTATCAATGTAATATGGAATGACAGCGCTGCAAGCTATGTCGCGTAAAAAGTGACAAGGCGAAGCAACCATTAGGGGACACGCAAATATATTGTTTACTGATTGATGTAGCATTTGTTCATAGAGGTATAATGAAATATGTGAAAATCAACGATAATGAATTGAGTTTGAACTTTGACGTTAGCTGGAATTTGAAAGAAGTAACCGTAACTGGCTAATCGTATTCAATTGCCTACACGTTGTAGTATTTGCACCAACATGAGTACGAGCATCAATCAAATCAGGTTCGACTATATTTCATGTGTTGTACTTGTATCGGCTATTTGAAATATCATAAGACACCACCCCATTCCATTTAGTCTCACGTTTAAACGAAACCAATAAGCATTTAAACTGAAGTACTCCAGGGATCAAAGGGTCAAGCCAATGCAATCAGGGCCAAACTTGTCACATACGTAACGTATGCTTCAACATCATTGTTTTTACTATGAACTTGCTAACTGTAACTGTAAATTACAATTTACAATATTAAAGCTTGAAATTGCAAAGAACATAATATATCTTTCAGTAACATCTCCCTGGGGCACAAGGCACAACCATTTTCAATAGCTGTTTTTACATTACAAATTGCATTGAAAATGTAACTAGCGATCAAATGTTGCATACAGACTCGAACGACATTGATGCGATGCATGAGTAAGTTTACCAGGGTTCTGCTGTATCGTATTGCCCCTGTCACTTGCAACAGACTTCCAGCAGTAGTAATAGTTTCATAGTGTTTACCCCATGACTTCAGTATGTTAGATTGTGTCATGAATCAAGATTAATCGTAGGATTAATCGTAGCATGAAGTTTTTCTACTCGAGTTACATAAATTTTATGATAATTAAAATTATATTTAGCACTATTTTCAATGCACGATTGTAAACCTTGACAAAATAATTGCGTTGCAATGATGCATTTAGAAATTAAGACTGATTATTTATTTACTTTTTGTGCTTTTGTCTTTACCGATTCCTTCATTAAGCTTAAATGAACGTCTTGAAAAGTCAAGTTGACTTTTTTACATGTATACTGGTTTGGATATAGTACATACTTTTACTTTATCACCATTGTAAGCTTGTAAACTACAAAGTAGTAAGCCTAACTGCCAATTAAATATATCTAGTAAAATCTACCTGTCTATTATGTATGTATGTAGATCACATAAATAGGTCAAAAGTAAAACTACAAAAATGCATTGCACTTTGCACTGGCTCATTTTTGAAAATCACAGTTATAATTAGTATTCGTTTACTTTGCAAATCTGAAAATATTTTGTATTAATATTTTTGTAATAATATCCTTACCCGTGGTACACTGCAATGTGACAAAAATGTGCAGTTAGTGCAATATGTTTTAAATAAAATATATGGTATTGCCCATTTATTCCATTTCAATTCCATTGACCATTATTAAAAATAAAAAACCATATACTACATGTATGTGGTGTCTATGTCTACATCTATGTCGTATGTTCACGGCATGATATGACAGTGACAGCCCCTCTACTGACCTTAAGTTAAATCCCTCACGCCAACAAGGCTACGGAAATATGAGGAATGCATTTGATTTTGTGCTTGTCTGTATTATACAAATGTAGCATCCGAGGGGAAGCATATCACAATAAGCAAAATGCTTGTCATCATTTAAGGTCAAAATTTCTTTGGAGGGATGAATATTTTGACTAATTCATGTATCATGCAACGTCTACCAGAAAAATGCGTATCAGGTTAAATAAATGATGCTTTTGTCACTACGACGGCAATACCTTTACATTTACAACAGCCGCATGGATTATCGATATCAATGGAATAATTTAATGTAGCATCCGTGAGGATTGATGAATGCTTCCTTTATTGAATTGAGACAGCCAATTACGGATTTGTAATGGTTAGTGGAGTGCATTACCAAGAGTTTCAAACTACTATAAATTTACAATATATGATAATGGTAATCATGTACACTCTGTATAATTACTTTATGCCATGAAAAAATGCAGCTGCTTTACTGCAAAAATCAATATGCATTCGCTTTTTTAAGGCGTCCTGCCATTCTTTCGTATGGAAATTGAAACTATAATCTACAACTGAACATTTCCAATTTCCTGCGAGCAACGTAGTTGAAGAAAGCAATTCCGGCAATTCGTTAATTGGAAACGTTCAATGACAGTCACGTGACAGATGCTCTGTGTGTACTTTCAGTAGTTGCCTGAATTTGTCAGGTCATCTAAAAAAAGGAAGGTTTATAATGACAGATGAGTAATTTAGGACTTCAGTTCAGGTACTGGTCACTGGCACTGCTACCTCGTGATCAAATAAAATAAAATAATATACAATTGTTAAATTGGGGTGCATGACAATATGACACGTATGAACTAATTTGCTTTTTATGCTTAGATGTTTTATGGCCTTCATTTCTACAAAATTACCATCATCTTGCTCATAAATCCTATTAGCCGAGCAGACAATCGTGAATGAAGTACGTACACCTGACCATAAACAATATATTATAAATGGATTACTTAAGAGAAAATTACACAGTTCACTACTGCTTGCACAGGGTCTGGTAATCCGGTACCTCTCTTGCCGATGATGCCTGCTGTGTGATGTGATAACCGTGTCCTCTTGTAAGCAGTGTTTCGAGGGACACATCAATTAATTTTGTACAGTGCTACCTACACTACTGCACATCTACGGATTATCTAATGGCAATGTGGTCATTGGCGACTAACAAATTAAAAAATGAATGAAATCATAGACTGGTCAGTTACAATTTTACTTACAAACAAATCATGACAGAACATCAGAACCACTCTTCCTTAAGCTGCTTTTAGACAATGCTAAAAAAAATCTAAACCAGCAGCGTTGCATTGAAGAGTCGTGATGACTCATATAATACCTAGGTGTTCATCAGTAATAATAGCGGTTGCAATAACAACGTCAATAACTCCAATGCTCCAATGCAATGGAAAGTTAACATGTACACACCGTGAAGTCAATGTTCTTAAAGTCATCAGGCAAATTCATAAAATATTTACGTCAATTGCATGCAATACGGCCTCTAATACAATTTAGCGTGCAAGTAATAAACCACCTGTTAAAAAAAACACTTTCATCTTTCTCTAAAGTCGATATGTACCTATATAATATATTTTGTAGGAACACTTATCTTTTGTGTGGTGTGCATCCTGTTGTTGTGCACAAGATAGAAAAATTGAAATTGTCATTTGGTAAATTAGATTGAAAATTGAATTAAGCCTCTATCCTGCATGTCCCACTCATTAGTTCCAATTCCAATAATTTATGGTTCATAAATTATGCTAATCGAATTTTATGGCCTATAAATATATCGACCGGCTATAGATCTTCGTGCAATTCTTTATGCATAATATGGGGGTAAAGTGACTGACAAATCAAAGGTGTGTCAAGCGTCTACATCGTTATAAATTGATATGTGACCATATAAAAGTGACCAACAGCGGCTATATTGAATATCCCAAAGCGTTTTAGTTGAAATGAAAGCTAGCTAATGGTGATGTGTGCTGTGTTGGTGGTGGCTTGTCATTATTATTATTGTACAACTTTTTTTATTACATTTTTATGCGTACACGTTCAAACTTATAGGCGCGTACAATCGATTAGAGTGATCTTTGATCTATCTGTTGTACGACAACTACGACAAACAACATCAGCAAAGGTAGAAATTTAATAGTACTCAGCTTTCAGGCACGTTTCTCAAAGGAGAGTCACAGTTGGGGTACAATGAGACGTAAACAATTAAGAATTTCAATGGAAAATGCCCCTATGTTCAGTGCAGTATATAGCAGTCGTTGCTTGGAAGTAGTGTTTACATTGAAACATGGAACAATGCTTGTTGAATGGTAACCGAAACAAGTCGTTGTAACACAGCATGGTGCTAATAGATTAATAAGCAGGTAAAAAGTTAGCTTATTTTGCAAGGCACGAAAATCGCTTGGTGAGTATGAATTATGACATTTATTTGCGAGGTTGGGGGAAGCTGAGTCAGAATCACAATCTACAGACCCCAATGGAAGGGTAATAAGATCACATTGAGTTATAAAGCAATATAACTAACTAGTGTGTCAATTTCTAGTACATGAGTAGGCGACAAAAAAAATACCAGAAGAGAGAAGACTGGTCCAGGGGAGTAATAAGCCGCAAAAATACCTGACGATCAACAGTACAGCAGTGCAACTATTCAACCCACCAACGTTGGTCTGTTCCTGCCTGCGAGGGCTGAATGAAATGAATTGAACCAAGAACCTCTATAAACCACTTGCCAGTTACCCAATATTAGTGGATTGAATAGTTCCATCGTGCAAGTGACTCAAGCTTTACAACTTGGTACTCCTGTGGTTCAGACATATTCCTACTCTTCGACTTTCTTAAGTTTTTTTCCTACCTTAGCGTTCAAACTTGTTTAGTCTTCCAGAGTCTTGTTTTGGCAACGTTATGAAGTATTCACTTCACAGTCTCACCACACGGACGAATGATAACGCGTTAATGTCTCAGTCTCTCACGTTGACACATATCAGTCTACTGCGTCTACCCTACCGATAATTTAATTTGTAGCATCATTGCTAATTTGTAAATGATTTAAAAACAGTACATGCTTGAAGTCACAACTTCCTCTGCCCAGATTTAGGTTCACTGATTTGTAGTTGGGAGCTAATCAGCCCGACCCGGCGATATTTACTTATCACATGGAAATAAATTGGATGGTTACCTGACTTTGTACCCGAAATAACAAAATTTTGCAGATAAATAGTAATAACAACCAATTTTTTTAATATGACAACTACATAACAACAACAACAATATATCCTGCAAAGTGTGTTTGACTCTGCTGCTATATTAAACTAAAGCCATATTTCTCGATACACTGACAAGAATGAACAACAGAGTTCAGAGCGACGTTTCTTCTACCACGACATCTGATCGTTTCCTCCGCTGTTTTTCCACTCTTGTTTTCCTTGCTGGTTCCACAGCCAAAAAGGAAACAGGAAGCTGAATTGGAAATACTTTTACATGTGGAGTTTGCCTGCTGCGCCAAACTGTAAAACATAAGACTGTTAGAAATTGCGCAGCCCATGCATGTTTGTCTGTATTCCGTTCTCGTTCCAAAAGACTTTGGATCTTGGATCCAAGGAATCACTCTTTTATTTATAGGTTTCCCATTTGCGACCCACTACCATGCATGTTCCCTTTATACATGTCTTACTTTCCCACACACACACAACACGTATCTGGCAGCGAATTCCAAAAAAAACAGTATATAGCTACGTGCTGTGGTATGCTGCTATGTTGTGTAGTCACTAATGGATTCTGGATTCCCTGTTCCTCCTCTTGGAAATCGATACAACGAACTGGAACTTCCATATAATATGGGAAATGCTTGTCAGTCCCAGACAACATAAAATATTATTGTCTCTTCTTTCCGTCTTCCCCTACAATTCATCATGAAAGGATACATAAATTGTGACAGTAAATAGATACTTGATATTCGTAGTTACTTTACGGTTGTAGGATATTAAATTAACTGTTAGGAAACTGACGATATCTCGGAATTACGAACCAAGAATGTGCATTTATTCGGCTTACATTTAAATCACACAAGTTCAAACTTCCTATACACTGATTTATAGTAGACTAGTTGTTATGATCACAATGTGTTATTAAATCTAGTATTACGTGTATACATTTAACATTTCACTTCACTTTGAGACAAGAATGAATAAAAATGTGTCTTGATAAATTTGCTCAGCACGGGTAGTCAACATATTATACGTATTTCTTCCAATATAAATAGAGAATTTAAGTAACGCCTTTAATCCCCTCGTCTCTTTGTCAACTCATGCAGTCGTGCATAACGGTAAGTTGCTTGATTTTTTTTGTGTAGTAATAAAATCTGAAACTTTCATTAAATTAATGTGTAGCTTGAAATTGGCTTTCATTTCGTGAAAAAGTGTCAAAGAATTACAGTTTCTAAATATATAGACGAAGAGTGTTGAACAATGGAGGAGTTTGTTGGTGCCGACTTAGTGGGATAGAGTCGGTTAATATCCAATATTCATTATTTGATATTTTTGGTTATTTCGTAAAAAGAAGTATGAAACAGTGTACATTTGCATGCGTCAAGTGTTTGTAAAACGCTTGACGCTGGCATGACTGTGCAGGCAGGCACCACAATGCATTTAATGCATCGCTGGTTTTTGCGGTTATTAAAGTCACAATGTTTACGAGGATTTTGTTTGAACAACGGCATTGCAAACTCCATTTAACAATCAGTACACACTCAAAATATCGTGTGAAAAGAAACAAGCTTTCAAGATAAGCTCATTATTATTGTTGTAACATGCATTGTGCAAATGTCAGCATAACTGTATCACTCCTCCACTGTTTATAAAATATTGCATTTTAAATAGCATCACTGAGTTTATTTACACTTGCAATTTACAATACTTGTCAATTTTGTTGTTGTTATTGCAGAGTATTTACAAGTTGATACAAACAGGTCCGTTGTGAAGACGCGTTCGTTTTCTCCTGAAAATCGGCGTCATCATTTGAATAACAAAAACGATAGCAAGGACAATTCAGAAGAAAAAAATGACATGTTACTATGGCAATGTAATGGAAATCACATATCATGTTACTAACCTATTTCCCTGTCTCATGTCACATTTTCTACAACAATAGAAGTACATAACAAAACTTTAACCGTGTATTTGACATTTGATATCGTACAATGTAGATTGTGTTATCATAGTAGTACAATAATGATCAAAATTTAAATTGCAATTGGGATACATAGCGACAATTGTTGTGAATAATGGCAATGCTCTTCTGGAAAGGATACTAAATTTAGGCCTTGGATGAAAACTTGACAAAAGTAGGTCAGCCAGTTGGTTGAACGAAGGCAATGTACCGGTCAATTGTGAGTAGTTTATAAATTAATTTAAAAATTATTGCATATAAATAAGAGAAAACAGCTTGTAAAATCAAAGCATATTTGGGTTTTACCGATTTCACGCGTATAGTTGCTTATAACCCTTCGGTATTTCTTTGCAATTTTTTCGCTCAAATTACCTACTAAATTCGAAAATAACCGTCGTGTAATTTGCTTAGTATCCTGAAAGCACCGGACTACATCACTCCTGGTACATCAAGGGGAGAAAACGGGCTTTAGAGCGATGTCAATGTGTGCAGCTGCAATATCGGCACCACCTCGGATGGTTCAAGAAAATAGTCGGTTTCATTCTTGTTTTCACTTCACTGATCGTGCTACTATGGAACGAGGTAAAAAATTAAAACATATGCATACTTCAATGAGAAAGGAGAGTGATTTTTATGATCGGCAATGTTTCTTTCTAAAAGAGAAAAGCAATCGACAGCTCAAGGTCATATCATGAGGGTCTTCGATCAGTGTACCCGTTGGTTTCATCAGAGGTGGTTCTTCCTGAAAACAATGGAAAGCTGGTGCATATAGTTGGCTACTTAAAAATCATGGAACCGTTAGAAGATCCGTTTTATGGCGTTTCCATAGCCGCCGTAAAGCTAAAACGAAGAGTGCAAATGTACCAATGGGTCGAAGAAAGAATTGAGTAAGTACACAACATTTATGTCTATACATGTGTATTATGTATTTCAGTATTAAGCAAAAAAAAACAATTTTATTGTGGTAATTACACCAGCGAATCTTCAAGTTCGGAGCAAATACAAGCTCAAAATACAACATTCAAATACTCACAAATGTGGAGAGATAAGTTAGTTGATAGTACAACATTCCATGTGCCACGTAAACATGAAAATCCTAGGTAATATTAAAACTTAAAAATATACTATATAAATTTGTATTGTTGTTTTTGTAACTACGAATTATGTTGAATGTTCTTCCTCCGTTATTACCGTTCATTTTTTTCAATTTCATCTTCTTATTGTTTTAGATTCATTCCAGTGAAAAGCGAAGTACGCGTAAATCCACACGTCTATATAGGAGGCTTTGTGCTAGGGAAGGAGTTGAAGAATAAGTTCGTAAACTTCATTCAGTTCACTGGGGGTGAACGGCCAGAGACGTCTTACGTTAAAATGCACATGGGATTATACTACCACGCCTCCGATATTTGGAATCCCACAGTCGGAGATTTAAGAATACAATTTTCATTTGCTGGACCAACAGGCTCATACGTACGAAATCCGATGTTTTAATGCTTGTATGTCTCAAATATAACTTCCATTTCCATGGTGATAGTATAAAATGTTTTTAAAACTCCAACAGGTGAGCATAGTGGCAAAGCAGGTTAAAAATGAGTTGAAGCCTTTTTACACAGAATCAGGTGCCCACATTGCCTTTTTGCACGAGGGGAAGAAGAGTCATTTGGAAATCTTTAAGAAAGAACATGCTATGATCACACTGTACGTGTGGATCTTTAGAGTTTTTGCGACGATCACATCCATTTTTGGGTGTTGGCTTTCGTCTAAAACCATCACACTTCTAAGTGAGCTGAACTACAAAATAACTGTTTACCAAATAAGAACCACATTCACAAATATTTCCTATTTTCTTTAATTTTAGATCGACGTAATCACATTGTACAGAACTTAATGTCAGTGGGACCTATGAAATTCAGCTTGATCACTGCAGCATTTTTATGCTGCTCAACGGCAGGTGTTTCTTGGATATTTCACAAACCACTCTTCGCAATTCTAATGATAACGTTTGCGATCTGCTTGTTCTTCTACTATGCACTAGTCGGAAACAATGTTAAATTTAGTAGCAGGTCTACAATCGCTCTTCCTCAGTATTCGCAATTGTATTAACAATGAATTCACTTAACTGAAACAGTATAACGTAAATGATGCAAAGAGTAAAGTACAACACTAAATTCGTTAATATGATGCAAATGCACTACATAAAATAAATTTAAATACCTACATATGTTCAAATATGATCTTAACCCGAAACAATTTAAATTTCGAAAGAGACAAGATGGACCGTGTGCCTCCTTAAATATTAATTTTTTTTAAACCGTTATCCCATTCATAATACGGGTGATGTGTACTCTCATGTGTGAATGTGATGAGTAGCATAATGCCTACTCGTAGGAGTACCATTATATAATACACATACACGCGGCCAGACCAGCAAACAATGCTTTGAAACAGGCTCCACGCTGGAGAAAATCTCTCCTGTGGCAAGTCACGACCAACAACGAACTTTTCTTAATTCTTTCGTCGTATCCGATTGCATTCGGTGTGACCTTCAACGCCTGAAAGTTGATCTTCCAAAAACTAATTGCGATACAGACTGTTCTTCCTCGCGTCGTTCTTCTTCCTCTTGCATTCTTGTGATTGCCAGTGTTCGACTCTTCATTTTTTGCTTTTCCAATTTCTCAGCCTAAATAAAATCACATTCGTTAGAAAAATAATTTTAATTTAATGAAGTATTATGATTACTCGTTTTAAAACATACATACCTCTTCTCGAGTCTTCAAGCTGACTATAAACTCTTCGTCAGCTGAAACCGATAACGTTTTAAGCTTCTGTTTGTTATTCTTTTTTGTCACTAATGTAACGTTGACCAATCCATTACCTGTAATGGGTTCTGTAAATAAAGAAAATACGATAACAATATGGATCATTCCTATATGCACGCTGACGTATACATAGATTTAAAACAAAGAGTTAACGTGCAAAATGCAATATACCAGAACTTTTTGATGCAGCACTCATGGGTATTGGCAGGTCAGCCTTGAGTGACTTCGTGCCCACTTGAGCAGATTCATTGCACATTTTTTCAAATGCTGCCATAAATTCATCGTCTTCAAAATTTTTTCCAGATTTTTCGGCATTTCCTTCCTCAACTTCATACTGGTCGTAAGGATCAACAATTTGTTCGTCCATGTCTGATGCCACCACGGATGGTTCAAGATCTTCAGCAACATCTTCTTCAGGGATGCGATTGAGTGAGGGAGTTTGAATTTTGAGACCTTCCAATGATTGCCGTCGTGCTTTGCAATGTAATCCGTAATATTACAATTTATAAATTGAGTACATGCCTACACTACGCTACACTACACAAACTTCAAGATTATAAGGCGTACGGAAAATATTGCATAAATATTTCATTTATGTCCTTACAATGTTTGGATTTGCTCCCAGGGAGTCTTAGAAAGTTTGTTTGGATGCTCATTACCGCTTTGAGATCGTCACTCTTTATCTTCTTTCGTAGTTGCTCGTCCATATCTAAAATGTCCTTTTCCGCGTCTGCTAATGTTTTGGCTAACCTCCACCTTCCTCGAAGTCTTTTCATAGTATCTTCATATAATTCTTGTACAGCATATGGAAATTCATTTGTTTCCCAGTATGACAAGTTACGTTTGTAAACGTAGTAGAGCTAGACCAAAACATTAGGTATTAAAATTGTTTGAACGTTGAATGCTTTAAAAAGTAGCAAAATCAAAAACACACATTATTACCTGGAAATATTTTAGAAAAAAATTTAGTCGACGTTTTGAATTACTACTTGTCAAATAGTCGCCACAGATACGCAGCATTTGACATGTCATTCTAACCCTGTACATATTATCAGGAGGATCCATCTGTGTAAACATGTCGTCGCGATAGGTTACTCCATAAGTAATTAGATAGTACCATATCTATGCAATAAAGAAAAACATACGTATAATAAAAAGATTTTCCACGGAGGCTACAGTTTGTATGTAAAATAAGCATTAATTACGTTGAATAATGTTGTAGTCGAGATTGCTCGGTACGTGTATACGTACGCTAGGTACTGGCAAGTTGACATTCTATAATTATTAAGGTCATCAAATTCATAATCGCATCCCAGCCTTATCTGCTCTGTGAGATTTTCTACTACAAAAATGGTAACACTTGGCTGTAAAAATGAAAATTTAGAAAATTATGGCTATTAGAATTTTTGTATACTTTGCATCAAATCAAATGAAATAATAGTTAGTATTCTGCGTAATGAAAGTGAATATAGAGTAAATACATACCCTAAACTTTTTAATTGCTGCAAGCAACGCTGCCGCAGATTCCATTTGAACATAGCTATATTTCCAAGGACTGCTCAATATTTTGACGACCAGCTGTGTTTTCTATTAACGAATGTGTAGCAAGAAAAAATTGAGGCTACGAAAACGCTAAACGATAACGAAACGATTGAATATGAGGAACTTGTTTATCTCTGACCTGAGGATCTTTCCAGTCATACATTCGTAAAACGTTGTCTGCCCGTTGCAGAGTAGTTTTATTGAGATCTTCCCATAAAACGTGTTCCATAAAAGCTTGCAGAGGTGGTTTCTTTTTCTTGTGTATTGCTCCTCCGGCAGGTGGACATATGTGGTAGTATGCACTATCAAGCATATAAACATATCTTGGTTCCATATTCCGAACTGTCTTTTTTCTCAACATTTCATCCTTAGAAAAGTAAAAATGAGGCCTTAAAATTTTTAATCATACTTGACTGTTATTGCTTATCCATTATTATTATTTTATTACCAAATAAATTTTCATCCTGCGATGACTGTCAGAGCTGCGATACAAAAAGCGTCCACAAGTTTCCACAAATGCACATGCCATCTCCACTTGGTGATGTACAAAATTTCTAAGCAGCATTTTCAGGCAATTGAAAGCTTCGGACTTCGGAAAGATAGTAAAATTAACAAGCTCTGCAATAAACCGAGTAATCTTTAATTTAGTTTCAATTTTAATCTGATCCTTCTTTAGAACAAGATATCGAAAGTCCTTTTGCAGCATAGTACATAGGTCCATTCCAATGTCGGGAAATACTCTGGATAAAATAGCGACTAAACGGGAGTACAATGGAACAAGGTCTATACGTTGTCGGGGCACCAAAAATAGTCGCCTGAAATGATAAACAAGTATTACATCGAAACGCCATATTATTATAAACTTGATGTTATTGCTGTCTATGTAGGAAATTTATAGTACAGTACCTTACTAAATCCCTTCTATGTCGCTTGTTGTTAAAACCTTCAGCAAATTCAATGGCCGCTTTATCAATCATATTTTTGCTCACACAATTCTGCAAGTTATCTAAGTAGTTGACATAAGCTTGTCTCTGTGGGTGTACACCACTATCTTTCGTCTCTGTAACTTCTCGTTCTTCCTCAGTTTCTGAAAACCCAACGTAAAAGGTAATAATAATGTCTTTAATTGGGTCTGGTAGTGATGCAACTTTCTTTAAAATAAAATTCTCTGACTATTTTATAAATCAAGCCGTAGTTTAGTATCTCTTCATTATTAGAACCATTTTGTTGGTGATGGCACCACAAAACATTTCTGAACTTTTAATATGAGAGTTTTTTAAAGTTCAAGAGATAGTTTGAGAATTTCACTGTCGTAATATAGTATACTATTTCCAATTAATTGATATGTATTAAGACTTACCCAGTCGCATAGACGGGGGCAGATCCCCTTCAATTTCTGCAGGGAGCTCCTCCTCAATAGTTTCTTTGTCTTCCTGGAGTTCTGCTTGCTCTAAATCCGGGTCAAACTCATCAACCATTTTTTCCTGTTCCTCCATCTTTTTAGCCTACAAAATTAGCACATTAAGAAGCCTTGAGTTAACCTACACATGTGAGGGTAAATATGTAGGTATTGTGATATATTATGTTTACCTTTTCTTGCATTTGCAAGATATTATCTCTGTACACAACTGGTGGGAGATAAACCTTGAGATCAGGGTAATCTTGATAAAACTGCCTAGATTCCTCGTTATCATATAAAACTATTCCTGGGACTTCCGTCAGAACCTCCCCATCTTCAGTAGTTAGAAGCGCCTTTTCTAACTCATCTTCAGGATCTTAAAATTTCAAAAATATAAATACTTCTGGAATAAGTCTACTCGAAAAACATCATTAATAATCATTATCATTATGTATGGAATGAAAAAGACTTCATACCAGCAGGAAGTTGTCGTAAAATGGGCATCTGTATGTTCAGTAGGTAGGACAGCTTTGATGCGTTAGAATGGTACTTCTCAAAACGTGTAACCAATTCAGCGTGTGCTTCCTGTCGGTCAGCAGGAACTTCACCCTTGGTTACAAGCAGTTTTCTATTGTACTTTTCAGATTTCAATACCTCCTCATGTTTCTATAATCCAAATATTTAGAAAAACCAAAGATGAAACTAATCTTGATATGGATAAGCACGTATATATGTACGAAATCATGTGGTAAATATACGACCTTGACAATGTTGGATTTGACGACCTCAAAATATTCTCGTAACACGCAATTTATTTCCCTTTTTCTGCCATCCGTAAATGCATCGCTGTGAATTAAGTGTATATAGGAATTCTCATGTTTTTCTAATCCCTCCTTCACATCATTTGGTATAATTCCAAGAAGGTCATCACATAGACCCCGAAGTAACGAGGCAAACGGAAGTAAAAACTGTATTCCTTCCTTGTCCAGGAATGCCATATTCTTCATACTTGTAACTAACAAAGAAAACCCTTCTTGATCTGGTAAAATTCCCCCTAACAGAAGTTCAGCATATAATCGCAAGTCAGATGAAACTTTGCTCAGTACAGCTGGCACCTGTGAATATGAATTGAATTGAAATACACATGAGCTAATTCCTACATGGATGGTCAGGGAATAGTCTGAAGTTTGTATTTACGTATAAGTTAAATGTCTGATACATATTGGGACAAATTGCCCAGTTTGGGCCATTTTACATTAGAAGAATAGGGAGGGGACCAGAGGGACGCTATTACATTACAGAATATTCTTCCGACAATCCTACAAAGAAGGTACCGGCAACTAAATTTATTAGAAGGACACGGTATGCCATGCCGGCAACACTTGTGTATATTTTCATTTCCTCAATCTTGAATCTGCCAGGTTTTTCTACAGATTCCAAAGATTTTCTTTGTAGTATCTGGATTGGCATAACAATGGTTGAAATTACAAAGATTACTAATGACTAATAATACGCTGGAAGAAGCTGTAATGAATACGTTATCGAGAAATTTCAAAATCTCTAAATATTAATGTGTTTGTGTCCTGTCTCGCTCGGCTCCCGCCACTCTTTACGTCAACATCATTCACATTTCTGATTTGAGCGTCCAGAATTAGAAGACCACGGTAAATGGTCATAGTTTAGTTTTTCATTTAATTTCATTGAAAATTTAATGCCATGACATATCTACACTCGCTTGTATGTAGCATTTTTCTATCAGTATAGATTGTTTTTTATTTAGAGAATATCAATTTCAAAAGTTTTTGCCGCGGCCGCCTAGCTTGCAATTTTTATCTTTTTTAATTGTTGAATTTAATCTTCATAGTTGAAGAATTTAACCGCGTGTGTAAGCGTACTGGGTTAAGATATAATTTTATAGTTACAAAAGTTTTGAAACAAACAACTCCCTTCTAAAACTGAAGGTAAGTTTAAGGAGCAAATCATTATCAACTTTACGATGGTACTGCTCTGGCCACTTGTAGACCAATAACGAAGTGCATGCAGGGCAGTGACTATAAAGTGACGTGGTGCAATGTGAATTTAAGTATTAACATGCTGGAATGTACCTCACGTGAGACGTCAACGTGTGGTATATTGTGCGGGTAAATGTACACACTTCTACCTCTATAAACTCCATATCTACCAGATTTAATTCCCTTACATCCCTCGTTAGTTTTTTTTCTTTTTTCAATACGATTAGACAACAAACGGTTTTGATTTTTATATCTGCACAGATAAATCTGCAATTGCGTCAAATTGTGAAGTTTTAAAGCGAGGTTGCCCTCTAGAGGTCAATGGCCTAGACATGACTTGAGGTAGCAGGCACCTTACATTTCGGTGCACCTCCGGGCATCAGGCATAGTGGAAGCCACATACTCGAGCAACCACACACAAATTCGCAACCTAATTAGGATGATATGGATTAAGAATCTCACCACTTCGGTCTTTTTGGTGGGCAGCATCTTCCTAAAATTTTCAAGGAGACAACCTGCAAACTCCGCATATCGTTTGTGGAGTTCTGAGCAAATGCCGACTATAGCTGTAATTTCACTTTGCTTTAGTCGACCTTCGACAATTACGGCAGCTATCTCGCTTTGGTATTTTGTAAGATTTAAGGAATTTAAATCCGCCTCTATTGATGACTTCTGGGACTCCACAAATTGTTTCTAAAATGAACAAATGAGGCTAAACATAGTTCAGTGTCACTTCAGAAGGTAAAGTTCACGTTAAGAGTGATTCATACCATCTTCCTAACAAATGCTGTGCATTTTTTTAAGTTGGAGTCCAACTTTTTCCCCTTGACAAGTTTTTCAAATGTTTCATAATTGACATCAATATTTCCTGCCCGAAACGTTCGTCGCTCTTCTATTCGTTGATTCCATTGTTCCAAGAAAATTTCAGCTCCACGCTATGAACAACCAAGTACAAAATTATTCGTTCCGAAAACATTATTGATTCTATTCATGTTAGACTAAGTTGTTTAAAAGCTGGTCACCTGTTGATTTTCCAGAGGAAATGGGGAATCTATATCTACGAAAAAAGTACCCTGCGCATTTTCCCCCTGCATTTTTTCAGACTCTTATATTATCACTGTCATTTGCTTGCACGCTACTTTGTTAATCTTCACTTATAGTTTTTACCTTATCGTCCTGCATTTTCAACCTTAGTTTATAGTCTGTTAATCTTCAAAAATATTACTTAATCTACAGCAACGTTCCTCTCATAATAACACAGAGTGACGATTTAAATATAACTTCAATATTTAAGCATTAACATTTAACAACCCACTCAAGTGGAAAAATAGTCTTCTCGTGGTAAAGCGTGGATGTTATTACGATAGCATAGCATTTAGGTGTGAAAGTGTCTATAATTGCAGGTACCTTTTATATTTAAAGTTTTATAATTGGAGTCTAAACTATGATCATCTCTTTATATACCAGTACTCCACAGTAACGTCAAACACCATATGCTTCACTTATATCTGACAACAACACGAAAGATTGGAATAAATCCGTCTTTAACTTCTTGCACTCCTGACAAAAACAACGTATTTTGTACCAACTAGTCAACTACCAACTGCTACTAGACAACTCTATTTAATGGTACGTACACGTGCAGTAGAAAATCGTTTTCCCACTGGCTCATTTTGCCACAAAAGCTCCACAAAAGTATATACGCTTCATTGAAATTTTATTCCCAGTTGTTTTTATTATTACTGTTTGTACCGGTTGGTATATATTGGCATCAAACGGACGGTAGGAGCTCTCCAAAGACTCCAACGTGTACAAATGCTGCGAGTGGAATTATGGCTAATGTGTTGAATAGTACTCACTGATAATACCTATCTCCGCAATTCCGCATATCCTTAAACACTACTGAAAGGAAATCATCATTATCAGCAGCGCAACAGAAGAGGAGCTCGTTGTTGGTGGGCAAACTACACACTTTGAAAATACAAGCCGTTACAATTTAAATGGTATTTTGGATAATCTTTTTTGTTGAAAAGTGAGTAATTACTAATTCCAGTACATGCACAAAAGCGACATTTCTACAGTACGTTTAATGCCAATACCAATCCTCATAATACGAAGGATCAGTGATATTTAATTATCTGTTATTTACAATAATGCTCTCTCTTACTGTGTGGCACCGTCCAACGGTATTATGCCATTACATTGCCATACTGTGTGAAATTGCTTGTTTTTTACTTTTCACGTTTCTTGCCACATGTCCCACACAAACAGTACAAGAAAGACTATTTTGACAGAAGATACAGGGGTTATGTAGTTTTGTAACGCATCGAGAGGCCTCGGCGGCCGCATGTTTAAGGTTTTCATTTTCGTTCTAGTTGGCTCTCCAGGTTTGTCTTTTGTTCATCCTCCTTCATCATCATCAATAGAAGAAAACTTCAATGTTCATCAGTTTGCTACACATTGTTGAACCATTGTTGAAAACATTTCCATCATCGTGGCCTAACTTCATTGTAGGTTTTTTAAGAAAGATCTCATATCACCTCATTCATACGTGTATTATTGTACCCATATAGTACTGCCAGATGTAAGCTGGAGGTAAACCAAAAGTATCATCCGCTCAGTTTTAATCCCTTACGGCAGCGACTGCTCAAGTAAAAAATACTATATGGTCGGGTCGCTTTTATACATTTAACGATGTCAGTCTACCGTCTTCACTCGCCTTTTTCAATGTAAAACGGTACACACATCCATGTAGCTAACTTGAACTATACACTGTGATCATTATCGTCGGATTTCCACTTGAGCTTTTTCAGCATGTTCAATAGTGGTCGTCGTGGTCCATCCGTGTATCTTCTCACTTGGTTGTCATTCTCTTCTGTCTACCATACCGTATCAGCGAGATAGTCGGTCCTACTTCATCCTGTTTGTTGCTGTACATACTACTGCTGTTGTGTGGTGGTGGTAAGATGTTGTGGAATTTGAGTTTTTAGATGTGTGAGTAAGAGCAACTGAACAGACTAATTTGTAGCAGGGTGATTTAATCATAAGATTGGTGTAAATCAATATAGACTGGAACTTTGTCAACAGAAATGCAGTTAAACGATGATGTTTTAATCGGGATGTGAGAGACGGAAAGGGGGGATAGGTTTTTGAAGCTGTAAAACAAGTAAAGCCGTGATCAAGGTAGGACAATAACAAATCATGATCATAAGACAGTAGTCTGGTTCATAGTTATTTTTAGGGCTGTCAATTAAACAGGAAAATGTCAAATATGTGGCCGGTAAATAGATGAAAGTGTGGATTGGGGAATATAGTAATTTAAAAGGGACAAAATTTGACTGGACAGGAAGAAACTAACGACATCTATTCTGTCAAGTTGACACAACTCGTGATAATACTGAAGAAATTCTACTGGGCGATGTTAGTTAACGTAGTTATCCAAGTGTAAATATAGCAAATGGCAGTCAGTAGTAGTAACCGTGGTGTTTTAGGATGCGTAAAACAGAATAAGGAGCACTGTTGTTGTCCGCTGTTCATTTTACATTCATTAAGTTACTTTTGCTGGCTTTTTGTTGTTGGTCGTGTTGGTTTTACCGACTGTTGCGGTTTCGCTCTATAATTTATTGGATCAAGTGAGAACTCGGAAAGTATATACCCATTATGATTTCACTGTACTATTTGTCAATTTGCGGTTTTCAGATTCAAGAACAGTCGATACAGTTAGAGGATATGTGACGTTTTCTTATGTAATGAAAAGTAGTATATGTCACTTTCCGTTTGACTAGTTTCACTTTTGACTTTTAGTAAAAAGTACTACACCTGACGTAAACTCGAAACAGTAAATCACAGTCAGTCCATAGTTAAATGATGTCATGTCCCCCGAAACTATAAAAAGTCTAACATTTGTTTGTGTACACAGGTGCCTGTAAAAATTAACGGAGCTTGAAAAATTCGTCTACACGCCAAAATATTGCTAATATATTATTTGTTCCTGTCACCAGTGAAGTTACAACTGTGATCTCACAATGGTAAGTTTGTATAACATCAACATCAATCAAAATGCATATAAGACAAAACACATTTAGTTTTAATCATATTGTGTAATTAAATTTTATGTAGGCAGCAACATTGCGACCTTACTTGACTGCAGTAAGACACACCCTTACTGCGGCAATGTGTTTGGAAAACTTTTCCTCCCAGGTCGTTGAACGGCACAATAAACCTGAAGTAGAAGTTAGGTTAGTCAAGTAAAAAATAATCTGTAATCATTATACGAACATCTACCCTGTATTTCACGAGAAGAATCCAGTCAATTCATTAATTACTTGATTTATCTGAATTCTTAGGGCAAGCAGAGAACTGCTATTAAACCCTGTAATAATTAGCCGGAATGAAAAGGAAAAAGTGCTAATAGAGGCTTCCATTAATTCAGTACGAGTCAGCATTGCGATCAAACAGGCAGACGAAATCGAAAAAATATTATGTCACAAGTTCATGAGATTTATGATGATGCGAGCAGAAAATTTCGTTGTTTTGCGACGCAAACCAATTGAGGTAAGTAAATTACTACCACAGTATTTTTTAAAAACATATATAATCTTGGGCAATTTATATTTTCATATTGTATATTTCATTGCGTTATTGCAATTCAAAATTTAAACAAATGATTCTCAATCTTCTTTAATTTGCATAATTGACATGGACACAATGGTACGATTAAATTTATTCAACTTACAATACCTCGTATATTCACTTTGAGAATAGAAATTGTTTTTACATTACATATATACTAAATAAATTTATTTACTATAGTAACTGGAATTTAGGTATACATGTCAGAAAAAGCAAGATATACACCTGTATGGTTTCATATGAAAATTTGGAAAGCTCTTTGCAGTTCACTTTCAACATATACATACTGTGATCTGTCTATTAACGGTTCTTGTTATTTATATTACATGTACATAAATAACATATCTATTACATGATTGAACTATTCTTAATAAGAAATCTTTGTAGTCATATATGCTGAACGGAATTAATTTCAGTTTACCAATATTTACCTGAAACGAACAGTACTGCTCCACGCCAATTGTTGAGATATATTCATATGCTTTAAAAACTTCCAACTTTTAAATATCAGTCTACTGTGTTTGTTTTTAATAGTAAATATAACTTTTACCGTATGATATAACAGAATTCTTTTAGAGAAGTTAACAATATAAGCTGTAAATCTATTTTTGAAAAGTCATGTACGTATAGTAATGGCATTAAATAGTTTGCGTAGACAAATCTCTTCCTTTTGATTGTAATATAGGTACAAGGACATGACAGGGATAAAAACGCCGTTTAAAAATCATCTTCGTTTAAGCCATTGTAAATATAATTGAATTATAAATTGGGGGCTGCCCAATTAAGAAAACTTAGTGCAACTTCAAATCCCATAAAACATGCTGCGTTGGCCGGGAAAGCTCGCAACATGACTGGTGCGATTCCCTTAAAAAATCCTTTTGGCCCTTCTTCTTTTAGTAGAACAGGGAAAATATCACGCACTCCTCTTGGGTACATTCCTTCGGGAGCTGAAACATTGAGATTGATACCGTTTACGTATTCTACGGACTCATAACTTCAATAAAGGAAGCATATTATTATCATTAAACAATTAAAAACGGCATTATATTTCACCAGTTTGTAGTCGACTTTTCATAACATCTGCTGGAATGGCTACAGCCCAATTCAGAATTCCAGCAAACCCACCAGCAAACAGGGTTTGAATCGGACTCAAGCCAGAGGATTCATTTCCAGAAAGTGATACCAATGCTTTCTTAGTAGTTTCATAAGTCATAAAATACATGGAACTCGCAGGTACATCTATGATAAATAATAAATAACAAAACATTTTGTCAGTTTCCAGAATTAACCAGCTATAGTTAAGTGTGTAACGATTTGTAGAGGAATTTGCATCAGTGTCACGCATGCTTCTATCGGAGTAATAGACCGCCTACAGCTATCCGCTCAAGACTTCAGGATAAAGAATGTAATACCACAGAACTTGAAAATTTGGTGCTACTGTTAAGACGAGGGAACATAACGAAAAATGTATTAATAAATCATGGAATCCCTGAACCTGTGTTGGAGTCGAATGAATGCAACACTCTCACGTACGGAAGCAGAAATGAGATAAAAGCGAAGGATGAGATTATTCTTTCCGGTGGTGTGCCATGGGGCATGATCATTACTTTAGAGAGAGTGGATGCATCAACATCCCACCACTGATATTTTTATAAGTAAACAGCCATGGGTAATCTTCCATATATATTTCTAGTAGCGTTCCATTTTGTAGAGGTTAGCCATTCGAATTATTTTTCAAGTTGCAGTAAAATGTTAAAATAACGGTTTAAAAACTAATCATCTAAATTATTATATTTTTTTTATATTTTAAGGGACTTGGTTATCCATACACTACGCTTCAAGAATGCCCCTTAGACTGTATCTGTTACTCCGATTATCTACATAATTTGGAGTCATGGAAATGGGTTGAACCGGATGTGCATGCTGATGAAGACGATCCCGAGCATGCGCGCTTCAACCCATACACAGAACACAATGAAGTACCCTAATAAAATTCACAATCAGTTATCATCAGTGTTAATATTTACGTATCATATTTATGCATATGTATCTTTTGAATTTTTAGGTCTTTGAAAATCCTAAACTTGAGCGGCGTAGGAAACAGGACCCTGTTTTATCAACAGTTACTTGCATGATCCGCAATAACGATAGTGGCATTATTTTCAACCTATTCAGAAACATCCCACTGGAGACGCAGGTTCGTTCAACATCACATTCTTCAGACGCATATATATCAGTTCAAAAGTTGACCATTTTAGTAAAACGTTCTCTGTTTTTGATAATAGGTTCTTTCGCTGATTCAAGCACCAGGTTCCGGCAGCGTACTTTTTGGTAGAGATACATTTAAAAAATTTCGCTCGTTAGTTGGTCTTGAAATCAAAGGGTACAACAACGATAACGACATTACAAAATTAACTGGAGACTCGTTTGTGGATTTGTCGTTATTGACGTACCTAAATTTGGAGACAGTTATTTTGGAGAAAGTGTCTGTTGAAAACAGCTTGCTAGACCCCGCTTCGAAAATCCTACGAATTAATTATACATTTAATGATATCGAAACAAATGAAATCACCTCCCAACTGCTTATTTTCACGCCAGAAATGGATGGTCGTAACGATTCCGTATTGCCGTACTACGAATACAAGAAAGTTGTAGAAAAGGAAAAACATCAGGCACCCCTCATCCCAAAATTTCGCGTTGGTTTTACTGGACTTCCCAAATTGCAACACCTCCGAATTTCTGGGTGCAATTTGCATGACATAAGCTGGGACATGTTTTATAAACTTGAGAACCTAAAATATCTTCTACTCGATGAAAATGATCTCTTGTTTCTACCTGACTTTGTGTTCTATGCAACGAGCAATTTGTCTGCATTGTCATTGAGTAACAACAAAATATTGAATTTACAAACGGTAGGACTGGCCGGACTTCTCTACCTTCAGAAACTGGACGTAACCCGAAACAATATAACTCATTTGTCAGAACTTTCCTTGCCGCCTTTTCCTCATTTGGAGGTTGCAGATTTCCGCCATAATCCAATAAGTTCGGTATTTCCGAATACTTTTGAAATTATGAACTCCACAAAAACGCTATACTTGGGAAGCCAGACAACGCCACTGGATCTATCTCCAAACTCATTTTATGGGTTAGTTTCACTCACTAAACTTGACATCATCAATGTGAAAATACGACTACTAGAAAAATCCATGCTGAAAGGGATGCCTAAGTTGACAACATTAATCATGACTGGAGAAATTCCCCGAATATCGTTTGACGGTTTTGGGGAAGTGACGAATTTAGAAAAGCTAATAATTCGGAATTGCGGAATTAAAAAAATATCAATGGATGCATTTTTTGGTTTAACGGCACTTACCGAATTGGACATGTCGTACAACTCCCTCACGTTTTTACCCCCAGGAATATTCGAAGATCAAGTTTCTTTACGAGAGATACTTCTACAGCACAACAAATTAACTACTTTGCCGGTATCACTAATTGAGACCCTCCCTGTAAAGATGCTGCGACTAGAAGCTAACCCTTGGCATTGCTCGTGCGACATGAAAAATTGGAATCATCAGATCATCAATCGCGTGAGAAGGTACCACATTCAAACTCCAAATATTACTATTTGCCAAAAAACCTATGATAAAGGGAGTATGTGTTTTGAAACGTATCAACCAAAATTTGAGGTAACGTATTCTTACGAAAACCGAGTCTCTCCTGTTTGCGACACTCCACTTAAATTTAGTAAGCGAGGGATTTTTCAAGTTTTAAGAAAAGAACTACGATACTGTAAAAGCGTAAGAAAAGGTGAAATCCAAAATACAAATAGTACGACAACACCAAACCAAACGGAACACCAGGAAGGCAAATTATTTCCAGAAAATTATTCAGTGAATACCCTCAAGGCATTGGAATCTCAACTTTTAGCTAAACCTGTGAAACCAAAGAAGAATCGGCAGCAAACGCAAGCGTTGAATACAGTAGAACTGAACTTCGTCAATACCCAAAAAATCAAAACGGCAATAATCCAACCAGTCGAACCACCACGGGTCAACACTTACAATGATTCCCTTGTTCTGGCCCAAGTGGACAACATAACGACGACCGATAATGCAACTACTTTGCTACGACAAGGAACCTTGATTTTACAACCCGCCAACGAAAGCATTGTTACCAATGCAAGCATTGAAATTCCTGCCCAGGGTCAGATGTTGGAAAATGCCATACCACTTACAACGAACCTAGAGGAGTCCCTTTGGTTACCCACAATCACAGTTAAATCCAAGCAGAAAGACAAAAAGAAAAACAAATTGCGAACTTCGACATATGCCAACAGCAATTTGAGCGCCCTAACGAACAATTCAAGATTGGAGAGAAATGACAGATTGCCAAAGGTATCCAGTAAATCTCTTAAATTGAATAAGCCAAGAACAAGTGGATAGTTAATTAATAAAATAAAAATAGTTATGTTTAAAAATAAGTAAAATAAGATAATTACACTAATTTCTATCAAATATAGTTTTCGTAGTTGTGTATAAGAATATTTTACACTGTAACGTTTTATACTCAAGCAGTCATGTTTCATGCTTTCAATCAATATTCCTAACATTTCAGTTGTAGTTCCTAGCTTGACACTTATGTTATTGAAAAGTAGAATATCATTTGTTATACCTCGGAGCAATGTAGCGCAAGTTCCTTTGTAAAGGCTTCTAATCCCACCTTCTTTCACAAGTTTAAGGGCACAGTCGACAGGGCCAGCGTACTTTACAGTGGCACCTTTTCCTTGTTGAATCTGCAAATTTAAATACATACTTAAATAATCAACAATAATAATACAAAGCTGTTAAGATCTTTGCTTTTTCACTAATCTGCCCCTAGTGATCATTAATCTGCTTTTCCACAATGCATGTTGAAATGATTACCAAATTATCAAATCATTAAATCACCCTATGCTACGACAGAAAGCGAAAAAAGCAAAGATCAGTGACAAATTGTTTGCCTCATACAAAAGTGTATTTTAATAAAGAAAATAAAATATAAGAGTTATATAAGAATAAAAATAAATAAAACCAGATACCTGCAAAAGGCACTTAATTCTTTCTCCAGGTGTCATGATTACAGTTGTCATAACTCCCGAAATTGCACCAGCAACAAATAATTGATGAATACCGAGCTCCTCATCGGGACTCCTAGCTACTAATTTTTTGCCAACACCGTATCCAAAAAAACTAAGAGCAAAAATTGGTGCAACTCCAACAATTGGGGCCGCCATCCCTGCAGTTTATAAATGAAAAAGAATCTCATTGAAACCTAATATAATAATAAACACATTGAGATATTATCTGCAGCTAACGATAAACCTCATAGTTAAAAGATCATTAATCATTATGAGTTTTTGTTCAGCCCCGTAAGTTTATTTTATTTGGCAAAATATATGGGAGTAATACAGTCAAAGTGCAGTTCCCCAGGTCATTCGTACCTGGGCGGGAGACATTTTAAGCCTTCATATGTACATTTCTTTTCTCCGCGCCTAGCTCGCAGCTCTACAAGAACTTTCATAGGCCAATGGCACATAGCAAACGTTACATAATAAAATTATAATAAAGCATCTTCTCTCCGCTCTGTTCTTATATGAATGGATAGGGTTATAAAAGTAATCTGATGTAAAATGCATCGGCCTTATACTAATCGCTGAAATAAAACTAGTAACCAACCTTTGTAAAGCCCTCGAACCCCTTCATGCTTAACAATTTTCAGGAAGCAATCCCACGTTCCTTTATACAATAAGGATTGTCCAGGCGCTACTGCTGGTTGTGTTTGTAACCGGACCTACATAGTGAGAAAAAGTCGTCATTTTACCATTTTCGGAATTTGACACTTCGTTTTAGCACAAATAAACTATTCTAACCAGACAAGAGTAGAAGAGGAAACATCAAAATTACTCACCTTGATAGTGTCTGGAAGAGAGAAAGTGGTAATGAAAAATAAAGATTTGTATTTTAGCTAGTAAATAACATTTGCATGTCAGACATTAGAACTTTAGGACAATGAAAAAACGACTATTTTGTAAAAAGTGAAATGTGAATGTAGACAAGCATTCTGTAATAATAACAAACATTGAATGTTTAATTTTAGTCACAATTTTGAATGTACACAAAAGGACAAACTTTGTCAGTTAACATTCAGCACAGCATGAGGTCATCGAAGACCACTAACTACAAATGACAAACTCAATTGATTGGAACATCATGACTGTCAATCATTAATTAATTATAACAACAAAATGTTAAAATAGCATTGAGCATGCAAAATGAAACATTGTAGATTGTTCGCTCTCGCGGAATTAATACTGATACAACAGCATACCTAAAGGATGTCCCACGACAACAAGGCAAACCCCTCCAAAACCCCCGGCAAGGAAATTTTTGATTGGACTAATTGGTGCGGCTTTTTCACTCATGTTAAATAAATTATGTGAACACAGGTATTTGTGATGAAGCACTTACAATTAAAGTTTCAATTTGTATACAACTAAGATGTATTTGTGTAAAGATTAGTAATAAAATTGGAGTTTCTTTTGGTATCGATAATCAATTGTCAGAGTGTTCATTAAACCCGGCCATACATGTCAAATGTAGCAGGATAAAAAAACGACTCAGCGACAGCACGTAAATCTCAGTATTTTCCTCTTGTCCATTCATATAACTGCTGTCTCATTATATTTCTTAAATACTTACGTTGTATATCTATAGTTACAAATTAATGTTGTTATATTGACTGACTGTCTTGGGTTATTAGACTTGGACATTGGACTGTTGATCGTAATTGTTTCTTCCGGCAACGTACACCGTAAAGATAGACATGAAGCATGTCTGCATGTTTATCAAAAACATATGAACACGGTTGCTATGTGTGTATGTGATACTTTCTACGGCATGCAATATACGGCTCAAGTTCAGTCTGACAAGTGAGTTTACATTATGCCGGTATGAGTATTTACGTAAGCCCTGAGCCTGACAGACAGATAAAAAACTATGCATAAAATGCATAGTCACAATTTCGTACTTTACATTTTGCAATTTCTACGATTTCGACTTCGCTCAGTAAATGTTCCCAGCACGCAGGCCGATTGACGATAAATAAAATCTTGGCTGTTAGGTTTCTTTGTGGTATGTACATGAGATGAGGATGGAAGTTCATTTTTAACAAGTATAATTTTACCATTACTTAAGTTTAAATGCGGATAATCATGTTTCATAATGGGTAGATAGGATAGATATGTGTGAACTCGGTTGGGCATGATGCATGCACACACAATGCAGTTTTGAGTTCATATTGGTGTAACTACATTGCAATAATATGCGACAATGCGAAAATTAATCGGGTGTTACGTGGTTTAAAGAAAATTACTGTTACTACATACATATAATTATGTCCAACCACAAGGAAATAGACTTAGACTTAGACTGACGTTAAACCAATTGTTTAGAAGGAAAAGCTTGGGCATCATTTCATTTGCCATAGTTTATGCCGCATGTCAAGCAGCTATTGAAGATAGCGTGACCAGACGATAAACAGTTGTAAGTAGGTGTAGATAAAGCAGATATGACTGGATGGCAATATTGTCAAACTTTCACATGGGAGCTCAAAGTGGATGAATAGACATATAGAACTAGGGCATGGAATTCATTTATTTTTTTATTACTCTTTATCATTGTAGATTTTACCAACTTTCAATTTCATATGCAATTGCAATATACAATTAAACCTTGGACTTCGACTTTGGGCATTTGTACTTCCAAGTTGAAATAAAATCAAGTTAATCAAATGACGCCTCTATAAAGAATGATGATTCTTTCATTTAGGATTGTGAAAGCAGATCGTGCTCACTGACAGATATAATAGTAAAGGTTTCACTCAAAGTAAAAGGAATTTATTCGATTTAGAATAACTTGAGATACACAATAAAACGATGTCTGAAATTTGCATATTCTGATTCCTGACATTTCAAAGGACTACTAGTTGCTTTGGTCGATTTTTATTTTATACTCATCAGTACCCTAGAGCACGATGAAGGCAGTTGTCCAAAACAACTTAATTCCAACTGTAATGTTTTTGTATACGTGTACCCATGTGACCCCTGTACAAAAGCC
>JAHZNE010002281.1:0-23671 GCA_027744055.1 Callyntrura sp. NNG-2020
GAAGTATTTTAAGGGAGAATACGGCCAGCGAGGGAGTCATGTATCTACGGGGTACATTACTTTGTACCCATTGGGACAGAGGATCCTGTATCTTGTCTCTCGACTGACTAATCTTCAACAAGCACACAAGACCCCTTTTTGTAAATCCGTACACATATATGACGTACCGTACTTGTACCATTTCGTCAAAATCATGGTCAAAGGAAAAATCAGCGTTAAAATTTTCTAACCCTGACATTTTGTCAGCAAGTTTCTCATGTGTAATGTGTGGAAATGTATGAAACATTTGCATTAATTTGCACTTACCATTCCGGAAATAAATTGTGATTATTTTTGCATGCCACGCCACTTAATATCTATGCTCATGATGACAAATGATAATAGTAATAGCGACGTATTTCTCATTCCTTGTCGTAAAAGTGGGATGATTTATATAGAGAAACCTATAATATTCTCTCAACTCTCAACTAAACTGCTGCAACAACAAAGCTAGTTCTTGTAACACTTTTTTAATCCAGTTTTAAATGATCGGGCTTGTTTTTAGGAAGCTCATAAATTTGCAACTTTTCCCTCTAGATTGTTACACAACATCAATACTGCATACTCTACTCTACAGAGTGGAGAGACGTTATCTTCTGTATTCATTTAACTATGGTGCAGTTTACAAATTGTTGTGAACACCAGCTATATATTATCTTCCTGTAGGTATGCATTTATACTGTATCAAGAGATATAATATGTGGAAGGTCGTTTCTCTGTAAATGTTTAGCAATAATGTTAATGCTCACGGCACGTCCTTGTGCCCAGCATACATAATATTTCTTGAAATGTCTGTTTTCTGTTAAATTACACTCACCGTAGGATAGGAAAGTGTTTTTCTTTATATTTCACAAAAAATATCTGTAATTTGTGTGTAACTTCAATCCTCCTTCAAAAGCACACTGCAAGTTGGAGGATACGAAAATGGCAAATTTAATTTCATCCTCTATATAATATTCCAGATACACCCAATCTCGTCAGAGGGTTAAATGCTAAATGGGTGTTAAGGAATTGTCAAGTTTATCCGTCAGCTTATCAAGAGCCGACAAATTATTGCATGTGTAGATACGTATTGCGTACCTATTAATCAACTGTGCATTTTATATTTCTACGCACATACGTTGATACATTGCTACAAGTACAAACTTTTGGCTTTTACTTTATACTGTACAACAACAACACAACGAACCACAACTAAAATTTCTGGATCTGGGCCGACGGATTGTTAAAATAATTACTGCATCGCATCATCACATCCATTAGAATAGCAAGATTACAGTTTTATGATGCACGTACCTTGCAGCAATTTTTTCAAGTTGATTTACCTGACATGACAGGTTAGGCTGACTCTGTAGTTACGAAAGACGTAGGTATAGTTTCTTTTGACACGGAGTGGGAATTTTATTCAAACAATTTTATGGCTTCTTACGAAATCATCCACGTTCGTCTGACCGCCACGATAGTGTATTTATTTTTATTGTGACGCGGTCGGTGCAGTATCCCAACCCATCATCTTATTATGTATAATCTGAAAGGAGTGGTTATTTTCGTTCACATAACGGCACATGCATCGGTGCATGTATTGTGTTGCTGGTGAAAATATAAAATCTGCCGGCATACAATAACCGCGTGAGAGAGGGAGAGATGCTGAAGAAAGTACAAAAGGTAATTCGCCTATTTGTATAATGATGCCGCGACGACACTAAATATGCGCCTCTTTATTATGCAAAAGGAAATTATGAAGGTATATGAACGCGGGTACATATAATTTAACAAGCAATAGCATTAACGATAGAAATAGTATAAAGCAATGAAATTAGATTTACTGTGAGCGATTCAAAGTAACGGATTTCCTTTCCTTAGTAAGCTAAAAAGGCAACTGTAACAAATGAGTTTTTTTCTTTATACAACTTTGTTTTTATTGTCAGTTGTGTCAGTTACAAGTCGGGTTCAATGGACCACGGTTGGTCCTCCTAAAAATCTTGAATATATTAGGAATGAATTTGTACTCATGCTTGTGCCAGGCCTAAAAATATTATTACCTGTCGGTCTTATTATTCTGCTACTATTTTCAGGGTTAGAAATGCATAATACACCAAGGTGAAGTGGGCTTGCGGGTAAACGTAGTTTGGCATATAAATTCGCTGATTTCTACAGCGATATGTATAAAGGAACTGCATAAGTACGTGTACATTTATTTTAGGAACAATTAGAGGGTATAAACACAGGCACACTCGGTACGAGGTTTCAAACGGATGTGTTAGCAGTACACAAAGCTTTTTTAGTCCGTGCATTATTATTACAATTGCTACAAAAAGTGGAGATATCCTTTTTGTGATAATTTGCTGCTGTGGCCATGTTGTTGCCAACTGTATCATTATATGTAGAGATTGCATGCTACATTGCTGCATTTGAAAACAAAGTAAACAGGTAAAGAGCAGCACAGGCAGCGAGCGCGAAGCGTAATCAAAGCGAAATAAAAAAATTTCGGGATTTGTATTATTTGGCATTGGTTCTACTTCAAGGATTTTTATTGTTGCTGTGGTTTGATACATTAGATATTGTTGAGGTGAATTTCATTATGAAACGTCCAGTTTTTTCTACTGACTATGTATCTCTGCCTGCATCATGATGATGGTGTTGTATTCTCAGTCTCAGCATCAGCAAAAGGCAGCACCAAAACACAGTTACATGATTACTGGCAAGTTTGGTGCCAATACAATGTATATGTTGTATGCTTTATTATAACGATGAGATGACTCATATAGCGTATATATATGCTCTTTAACGAGTGTACGTTGCAGTTTTCTGCAGTTTTCTTTTTGAGTTGTTGGTCTTTAAATGTCATATCTCAGAATTTTTCCATTTTAGTGTTGACGGATAGCAGTGCAGGGATATATTATGTGATGATGATGCTTGCCAGAAATGAAATGATGACAGTTTGTTATATGTTCTTACCATTTGTGAAAAACGATAATCGTAAGATGTTTTGTGTGTGCATGTCTGAAATCAAGTTATTTTTTGTTGATGTTCGTCTATACGATGCTGGTATCTAAATGTCAGCAACAGCAGCCCTTCATGCTTAAAGTTTAGCTTTTGCGGAATTATATATACTGGGGTACTGGGGTTTTTGGTATCCCACTGTTTTATGAATGTAATCTCGTTTATTATTTACTTGTTACCTATACTTTCGACTTTTCACAGAGTTTGAGAATTATAGAATTACGTCTGGCAATATTTTGTCGCCTAACGCGTACGGTAACGACGTACTACTACTACCTTTTTTACAAACTGAAGTAGATGTTTTTCACTTGTATTTTTGTTTTATTTTATTTTTATGTACAGGTGTTGAAAGTATGCATTTGCGCCATAGGAGCAATTTTGGCAGTGTTCTAATGATAATAGGTGGCATTTTATGTTCTCAGAAGATTGTATACAAATAATTATAATAATACATGAACGGCAATTCAAACCGTTTATAACAACTATATGTTATTCTTGCGCAAGTAAAAACAAAGTTGAAAGTATTTGGGAAGTCGTAGTGAAGTGATTTAAAATGTGGTAAGAAACAGGAGTGTTGCGAGGTTTATTATACCGCATACGTTCTCACGTTCATTCCACATCATTAAAACGGGCCGATACACTGTTTAATGGTACTGGTACTTGAACTATTAGTCTGGCACTCCGATTCGTACGGAATTGATAGACTGGAAATAGTAGTTGGAAAAAAATATATTAACTAATGACTTTAGCTTTTGATCTGGTGCTTTAAAGTGGGATTATTAAATTTGAAAAAAAATGAGTAAATAGGGACGTAAAATGTATTTGCCATAACTGGACATGTAACTTGTCAACAATAATATATGAAATAGTCTTTGCGCTCATGAATCCATTCACAGTTTCTCAATGACTTAAAAAATAGAACCTAACCTGGCATGTTTAGTATAAACTAAAAAAACGATCGTTTGCCAAATCCGTGATGGGAGGACGAACACGAAGTTGTATCTCTGCATGTAGGTACTATATTTTTCGTCAAAAGATTTAGCAATAAATCATTAAATAATATTGCGTTTTCATTATGATTGTAATTACAAGGACCATAATGCATTACCTTGTATTACACGCCTGATATCAATATATTTTGTGTCAGGATCATGTTAAGTTGCGTCCTACGCACCCGCACCCTCTTTTGCAGTCTACAGTAGACTGTCTACTCCTTTACACGTTTGTTGTTGAAGTGATGCTGTTATTACTATTACTTTTACAGACGTGCATATGAGATCATTCAAGATGAGGATCACATTCAGAACAGTTATAAAAACTGCCACTTTTTTTAATTTTTTCTATCATAAAATCTCCCTTAACGGTTGTTTGTTTTGTGAGTGCATAATGTTTAAAAGGAACGTAACTGGCTTGCTAGATAATTGAGGAGTAATTTTCATTAAAGTCCTAGAAAGCATATCTCTGGTTAAGATAGGAACGTTTTTTCTGCGAGTTGAAAACTTTACGACTAGACAAACATCTGCCTAGTATTTTATGAATGCAAGAGGGATTTAATTAAGCAAAGATACAGAATACCGTGCATTGTCCTCAGACTATATACCAGAGAGAAGGGGAGACGAGCAACAAACCCTATTTTATGATTCACTCTATCAGTTTTAAGAGGACATGTTCACATTGTCTTGTCCTATACCAACAACAGTAAAATGTGAATGTACGAGACGGTGTATGCTGTCAACGTTGAAAGATTTATATTACGCTTGTTTGACGCGCACACGTTCCACGAATTATAAATGTGAGATAAATCTTCTTTTATGGAAAAAATATTTGAATTTAATTTGCACGTAGCTTTGTAAATATTTGCTGATGTTGTAGGTAGATACTATATGTGTGTGCAATTAATAGCTGAGCTTCCATGTTCCATGTAAAATGCTACTGAAGTAAGCGGTAGAAGAATGGAGGGAGAAAAATCTGCATAGATTTTGTGGAGTATCGGATTAAAATCTATTAGTAATGGAGAAGTGCTTTTCATATTCTCAATAGTTTCGTGTCTCACAGCTACTTGTTTTGGAGACGTTGGTATGCATGTATTGTATATAATATGTGTGTGTGAATAAGTAGGTATTTACTAGAAGGTGCATATTCTAATGGCGTACATATATATTTGCTGGGATACCTATACATATAGATGATGCTATATGTATGTACAATCAACAATCATTTTTATGCTAGTTGTTAATTTTTATGCAACTTTTATGTCCTTTACAATGTAAACGTTTTTTCATGATTATTGATGATGGTGATCATCATGTTTTCCATGTTTAAGGTTCTTCGGTGGCATTTTTACTGAAGTTCATTGTTTGATGAATGTTTTGCGTTTTTTAAGTGCGATGTTTGCACAACATCGAATTCCTGGCAAATAGATTTGTTAGAAAAGAAACAAAGACATCATGAAATCTTCTCAGCTTTTTTATGGGCAATGCCTGAAATAAGAAGTTACCAAATTGAACAAATGTGAAAAACGCAGTTCTATTGTATTCTCAAACAATCACTTAAAATATGAACAAAACGACGACGACAATAACAGTAGTAGTAGTACTAGTACTGCAATAGTTGCTAGCACCGCAAAATTTTTGACGAACTTTGTTTTCTGGTCTGTCTGAAACTTGTATACTGTTATATAAGCGTGTAAGCGTATTAGGTACACGATACACATTTTAAGTGTGTTCATGGGGCACTCAAGTCAACCGAAGAACTTTTTTGTGCTAACAACGTCCCAAGGCCTTTTCTTCTTGACGAGGAAATCACGATGGTACTCATAAATTTTCAGCAATTTACTTCTCATTGTGGAGTGTGAACCATAAAGGAATTTTCCTTAAGTGGAATTCAAATAATTTTGCCTCAAGTCGATCAAAATTGAAGATCAGAAACAGAAATTACACAGTAGTTCTTTTATGCGTATTATGCATCGTCATATGTATACGGGCAGCCAACAGCACATATCCATATTCGTTTCTACTGAGAACCTTTTCGCCTTGCCATATCTTCACGTAACCTTTCATGTGGAACCGCACATAAGATGATTTTCCCAGCTGATGATAACTACGTTGGACGACGATGTGACGGTATTGTGAAACAGATTTTGTATAGAAGTCACTGCACAAGTTCATGGTCTTTTTATTTCAACATAATACATACATTTATTATCAGATGGAACGGACAACGTTCTTTACAAAAAAATTGATTTATGCTTCATGTGCATATCTACTGTTTCAAAAGGAAAAGTATTATGATGAATAGAAAGGTTACGCACACTGACAGAGCACATCCATTCATACCTCACAGATCATTCGAAAGCCTGAAGAAATTTGTGCTTATAGTGCGTCAACAAGGCCGTTAATGTGCATATTGAAAAAAATATATAAAACAGATAAGAAATCAAGACAGAACTTTATCGTGTGGCTAAGTGGCTATTGTTCGGTACTAGGAATCTATAAGCCCATTTTTTCTTGTCTTTTAGACGAGATTTCTCTCTCATTATACACTCAGTTTTTATACTAATTCCAGGCAAAAATTATCTCTCGTGAATAGCATGAGGAAGTAACTCACAAACATAATGCTTTCGTCTGGTTTTGAACTCCATCTCTCTTTTTCTTCGTCGCCCGTTGCTGCCTATTTGTTTGTGTTTATATTGTAAGTGCTTCTCTGTTCATTCCTCGGCTCGGCACTGATTTGGTATGAAAAGGATTTATTAGTTCATCGTTATCAGTTGATTAGAACGAACGCCATGTCTGATTGCGGTACAAATGAATTGTGATATCATTATTTAGCGTTTTACCAGGTCACTATTCAGGCAACTTTTATGGACGTATGCATTTTTTCTGTTTTTGCACTACACCGTACATGTTTATGTAGATATTACTTTATTACCAAAGTAGTTTCTAATAGACAGACAGAAAGCAGAAGTCTATCAAAATGTCGCGTACTAATGTAGTTGGACACAGGTAGTTATATAGTTTATGATTAAATGAACCTATCAAGTAGTGACTAAAGGAAAACATATTCATGTCTTTCTCAACCGTATACTTACTCAATGGATATATGGAATGTAATTATGTACAAGAATTAATCAAAGATCAAAATGCCTCGATAAGCGTTCTGGACAGCGCTTTTAATAATCGGAAAAACATAAAAGAACGAGTTTTACTTTACCTTTAATGATAAGACGAGTTAACCTGATTTACCCAACAGCACTCTTTTTGTTGAGTTCAACGTAACGTAAAAGCAGGAACTCTTTCATCCTCTACCATGTACAACTTTTTTACCTTGCGGAATGATACAAAAAATGCATTTTCCATATTTGTCCTCTTCAAATTTTATTTGTCCTAGTGCTGGTTGTGGCTCTTGTTAAGTGTTTGGAGACCGGGTATCCAGTGTGTGCGAAGAAAAAAATCTTCACATAAACATGCATACTTTATTTGTGTTTTCAAAATTACATCAGATACCAATATCTTTCTGCCTTTTTATTTGCTTTTATCCTTCCATTTCTATTACCTTGAGTAAGCTTTAAAAAATTTATTTTAATTTTTGAGTAAAAAGTTTTTACTGGTTTGATTATGGGAAACAGGAAGAGATCTACAGAAGCTCATAAAATTAAATTCATGCCTGTAGCTACCACATCTGATAAATAAATGTGTTTTTGTGTGTTTTCTCGACAAAACCGGAATAATACTTACTATTTGGTTATACAATTTCTGGCTGTATTGTTGACTTTAAAAATAATTACATTCTCTCCAGATGGTACGGTGGTGTGGTGGGACGAAACATGTGAACTACTGTTGTATTATGGTATCTATCATAAACGCAGCATTGTAAAACAATAATTAAATCCATTTTACGTGAGAGGTGAGGAAGATTCATTTTAACAACATCGTTCCTGGTTTAATGTAGTTGTTCCGCGTGTGGAACAAGGAGTGTCAAGTAAAAGAAACACGTTTTGTAATAGTATTTTTAGCAACTTGGTATAACTTTTAGACAAGAGAAACATCATCCTGTTGTCTCGCACTAACTCAAGACACCAGACTTCACTACCGCACTGAGTGAATGTTTATATTATTTCAACTCCATCAAGGACCACTTTACTCCAGTACTTATGTTGGTGGTGTACAAGTCAAGGGGACGTTGATGGTGCTAGTGTGGGGTGGTGGTGGTGTGATAGTGATGTCAAGTGGAAAGGGTTGAAGTGGATTATTGAAGTACCACAAATGGCAGGTTATTTGATGTCTATGCCCATTTGTGACTGACTTGTGCAAGAATGTAGGTGGAAATTGATTTTTTATTGTTATTGCACCTGGTACATGTTCATACACGTATTATTGCTTCATTTACGTAATATACTCCCTACTACTAGGTATATTCGCTAAACTTTGTCGTGTCGTGTATAACTGGCAGGGTACAAAGAAAAGGTAGCAGCAGGGGAAAATAGGAAAGAATAGAATAGACTTATTGACTTGTTTTGTTACCAGACTAACAACACCACTACTACCCCACTACAATGTTGTTGTTGTGTGCACCTATCTAAAAAGTACATAAATCGAAAGTCATGCTCAATGCTCACTTCTTCTGGTCTGCTACAAAACTTGCTCTGTATTACGGTTCTTCTTTTCTCACAGAAACAGATTTGAAGATTAATGTTTAGCTCCTTTCTTTGCTTGTACCACAAGGTACGTGCAAAGGGAGCCATTCCTATTCTTCCACAACTGCTTACTTTCAAATTGTGTGGTTGGTATGATTTGCTTTTTTCCAGTACATTTCCTCATTCTTGTTTCCATCTTGGGTTGTGCTGTTCTCGTGATGATGATAAATACTGGCAGTAGTGTCCAAAGCACGTGGAACCAATTCATTGCCCCTTCTATATGCAGTTATATATGTGCGGTGGTTTCATGCGTATTTCTATTTCATCTCTGCCTGCACAAGCGTGCATTACGTATTCAATGAGCAAAGTGTGTGATGGCGTATTTTTTGTGCGTGGATATAATCTATATGCCATATTTCACTGGGCCGCTCACTTGGAAGATAAGCTAAGTAGGTAAAAAAACGTCAAGCGTAAAGTTTTCAGCAGCTTTGTTGCACGCATTAAATACAGGGAAAAACGAATGCAATTTATGGCCGTGACGTTTTTGTGACTTCATAAGAAGTGTTGATGGTTGACCGACAGCATTTACGTTAAAGACTAAACTTTAATCTTAAATCTGATAGGCAATGACGGAACTTGATTTTGCCTTTTTCTGCTGATTGATGCTCTGTGCGGGCAGCAATGCGTGAGTTTTAAATTGTCTTCCTTTAAAAGATAAAATACAATTTGTTCCGTCTGTCATGTGTCAGGCAGAATATGTTTGTCTTCGCGTTAAAAGAAGCTCGTCTTGGTTGCAATTAAATAACAATACCTCTAGTGCGCATATATGAATAATAATAAAACAAAAAAACTATGAATTTGCCAAAACCAAACAATGCTAACAGGGCTGAGTACGCAGAGGTAAAAAAAAATACAAGGGTGTTTGTCGAGTCGGTCGTCTGATGGAGCGCGCTTTTTAATCGGGACAGGTTTAAATTCAATATTTTAATGCTTTATAATATGACTGTTAAATTGGCCTATCTCGCAGCTAGATTGCTGCCAGTTTTCCGACCCGTTTAACATCGCCACAGGAGTTGATTGAATTGCTGATTATTATACTCATGATTGAAAAGAAATTAATGTATTTAGCAGACACCAAGAATTACCATACATTAGGTGGTGGGCGGAGTGGTCTATTGTAGCATTTTAATGTGGCATGTTTTTGCTAGTACCAAAGTTACCACTACCTCATGTTATCATCACCATCGTCAGTTCATTCAAGTACGCACTACTACGCACCCACTCATTGTCAATAGAAGTATTGAATCGCTGCTCCTTTCAAGTATGTTTATCTCATTCCACCACCACCATAATCAAAATCACCACCGTCTTTTTTATCGCTCATTAATATTTAGAAAAGACGAAAGGAATGCGTGTGCGTTGCCACTCTGAAATATCTACAACTTTACTCTGCTGACTTTGTCTTTACATTAACTAAGCCTAAATGATGGTGACATTTTTTTATTTTAAATGTGCTGTACAGTTTGTTTATAATTATTGCTTGTGTGCGTGCACCAAGTAGAATGACGCAGCATACATGGACAACAATTATTAGTAAAAAATGCCGGTTGAGAAGATGGTAGTTCCTTGTTTATTTATTTCATTGTATTTTGTTGTTACTGTTGCTGTGATGGAATTTTTCCCACTTGAAACTTACCACACAGTTATGCACAGTGACGATAGGACCATACACGAGGACGATTATCATAGTTGTCGTCTGTAAAAATAAAGAAAATCGTGCAAGTTATCATCATACTGTAATCATGTCTAGAAAAGCGGACCAACTTGCTATAAATGTAGCTTTACACGTATTCTTTAGTTGTTTTACCAATTTACAAGTTGAACTCCCAATTTGAAAAATGTTATTATGATTATGCGGACTATTATTATTTTGTATCAGTGGTTTTCTTCGCTCTGTGTCTTTGCTGCGTGTAGTGCGGCTAATGTGGTAGTTGTTAAATTATAATCCTCTCTTAAACGTGGGTTCTTGTCTTTTGTAGGCCAATTTAATGATATCTTGTGTGCGTAGTTCAAACAACACTCGCACTCGTCAGCCAGCGAACATTGCACTCTTGTCTCCTGTAAGGCAGCTTACAACATGTTCGCATGGGTGTGTTTTTCTTTCTACGGATGATAACACGATGCGTAATAATACATGAGTCGCGTTCGTGTTATATTGTCTAATATATTGAAAATTGAAGTGATATGATATATACATTCGTCATCATGAAAAATATACTTTTCAGTTTAGTTATTCGTTGGTAATTGAAATTCCAGATGAGTGTACGCATAATTTTGCGTGTGTGGCAAAACGTCTGTCTAGTAGCATATCAACAATAACGCTGACGAGACGCACACGGAGATCAAATTATAAATCTACAAGGTTCATTCCCATACAGAATTATGTCGTTGTATGGTGCGTAATTGAATTCAAAATGATAGTACACATTTTGTATTTGATACTTTGATTTAAAAGCTGTATACTGTAGGAAGCTACACGCTTAAAAATTCGAGCTTGTTTATCAAAACATGATAAAAAAACTTTCAGCAGGTGGCTGGGGCTGTTTATGCCTAAAGCGTCCATCTACATTAGGTGCTGATGTTGTGCTTATGTGTTGGAGTTGGTTTTTCTAATTTATTGTTGTTGGTGACGTTGTAACGTTGTAATTCAGCTTCTCCATATATGAGGTTGTTTAATGACAATGCAAGCCACATGTCAACGAAATGGAATCGAAATCTCAAAATTAATGGAATCCCCTTTTAATGGAAATTCATAGCCCCAAAGAGAGAAAAAACATTAAGTTAGCTGTTTGTTTATGTATTGGTCGTGCGTGGGAGTGTTGGCAGGAGTATAGACAGCAATAGTACATGCAAACCTATTGCTGTGCGGCTTGTCCTTCTTCTTACTAACATTGTAAATCTTTTGGGATATGTACAATTTCAATGAGTTACATGGTTAAGAAATCGGCATGTCTACACGTTTTCTTAATAGTCATTATTCAGGCAAGATAACTACAGTCTTTTTTTCTTCTTCAAGAACTACCACTCTGTTTTTTTTCTGCAATCGATTTTGACAAATTATGCTTGCTCTCCTCATAGCTGGAGGAACCTTCAACCACCAGCTGGAAGGATGCGTAGCAGAATTTTTAATGTTTCGGAGCACACTGCTTCCTCAGTGAGTTTCCATTTGCTGCTGAACATTGTTTTTGTGAAGTGACTCCCTGCATATACATAGCTTATTTCGTATCACAAATTAAGACGAGTTGAGCACAAAAAGGAAGAAGAGAACCCAGATGTTCTAGTGGGCCTTCTCTTCTTTCAGTTTTTTTCATTCTTCTTATGGAAGACTCGTTTTCAGGCTTGTAAAGTCAGCAACGTCACATATCATATTATCGTGGTACATTCATCATCACTGCAATATATAAGAAAGAGGCTGGGGTAAAAGTTGTAAGAGCAAAGATATCGCACTATTAGCAAGAAACAGCGGCGACAGCTTGTGTGTCATGAACTAGTCATTCAGCGCGGATGGTGGTGCGATGATGGTTCCTGAGAAAGTGTATAATAGGCAACTGGGCGAGCAACTGCTTCCTCTTTTCTAATCCAAACAGAGTTTTATTTCACTAGTATATCGTATACACAACAAGAGTGTAACCTTGTGTAGCCACTTTCATTGACGATGATGATGATGCCCTTTGTTTTGATGACATTGTAGTTACCCTTTATGAGGAAAGTCTGCTCATTTTATAATCTCGAAAATTTGCGGAGATGCTAAACAGTTTGGCCTGTATAGTGGCTATGGAGTATATGCAGGGGAGACAGGGGCCAAGTGGAAGGAAACAGATGAGTGTTTCTTTTCCTTCAGACTTCATTATTTTCTAAAAACTTGACGAAATTTACTATGCATACTTAGAAAACACATTTGCAATTCAGTTACGTTTTATCTATGCTGTGCTGCTTGTACTTTGCATTGGTGTGTTGCATACCCTACCCATCAGTTGTTGTTGTGTACACCAAAGTTGGTATTTACCTTATCGTTGTAATATGATAGAATGTTTTTCAAGTATAAAGACATGACTTGTTATTTCATCACCGAGATGCATTGCAGTTGTTTTGGTGGCGGTTGTAGCGGTATAGATTGGTTTGGTTGCGTCTCTCTGTCCCTAAATGCATATCACAATGTAAACATGGCTCAGCTCTCTAGTTTTGTGTTATTAAAAGATAAGCTCACGGTCGGTGGTTGTTTGGTGTTACAGAAAACGCCTTCCTTACTAATAAAGAACAGGGGACAAGAGCAGCAGGACACAGTAAAGCATGTGGTTTAATGATGTTAGTTGTTTTCATAACGTTTTTTTCACAAACTTCCTTATTCTTTCATTATTATTATCATTTCATCTCTTTCACGTCTTATAATGAAAGAAGGTGGTGAAAACATCCATATTTACCAACAGGAAGTTACAGAGTATATATATACGCAGTTGCTGCTATTTTAGTAGGGAAGTCAAGTTGTTTGTATGCCTTTTGACTTTCTGACTTGTAAGTTGCATGTTGTTGCTGTATACCTCCATTCAATATTCTCAGTCATTCTAAAACTGAAAAGAAAAACAGCATAATATTCTAAATGAGATGATACTTTACTAATCTGCAAAGCAGTACATTTTTTCTAGCTTATGAAAACAACGAAAGGAACTGCCGCAATGAAAAGTATATGAGTTGGTGGTAGTGATGATAGTCAGTTGGGAAGGTGGTGGTATACGGACAAGCTCTCGGAAACATGCATGGAGAGCGGTTAAGTTGCATGACTGCATGTATCTTTTCTCTGTACAAGTCCCTTGTGAGAAATGCAATGTCAATGGAGCCAAGTTTTCATGTTTAGTTTTTTATACAGGGATGAAGTCGCAGACAAATATACAGGCTGAACGCAAGGTATACAAACATCAAGACCAAGTCAAGTAGGAAAGCAACAGCAAGGGATATATGTTTTCCCTCGTGTTTCTCTCACACTTTTTCATGCAGTTTATTCTCTGGAAACCTTAAAACACTTCTACCATCATCAGTGAAGTCGTAATGAAAACAAGCACGTAAGAAAGCATTAAATGTTGTTCAAGGAGAGGGGAGAGAGAGAGAGGAAGAGAAAATATACTTTTCATTCTCTCCTTTTCCCAACTTGGTTTTTGGGGTGCCACTCTGTGCCAGCCGTACGCCTAGGTGATGAGGGGTGCGGTGTCTTTAAATTTTTAAATAAATGCACTTGTAGTGCTGTTACAACATACATTAAAGGAAGTACTGCTACCGTTTGTTCCATCTCCGCCGTCACTTTTCGTACTTTCCACTTCTCCTTAATGTTAGCTTGCACACTTTTTCTTCAAGGCTGTATATATGTGTGTGTAGCAGACAAGTTGAGTGCGAGAGAAGAAAAGAGGTAAAGCCAGTTTAATGTTTACGTAGTAGAAAGAGACTCGCATTTTATGATCTATCCTTATTTTATTGGATTGAGAGTACGAGAAGAAAATTAGTGGAATTTGATTAAATATGCAACAGTGAGCACTAGAAAACAACACAGGTTTCAGGGTTGTCGGTTTGGGTTGATGTTGTTGGTACGCCGCATGATTAAATGAAGTCTGCTACATATTTATCTCCCGCTCTAGCTGATCCTGCACGGAAAGTGAAATTTTGCAGGAAGAAAACAGATTATTTTGGGTATGTTACGTACCATTCCTCTGAGTTTTCTTGTGGTAAGTTAGAAGAGCTCGAAAGTCAGGGAGTGTATTAAAAGGAGGATTATCATCATTCCTTTATGTTTTGTTGCGTCCCCGACAAAAGTTTACAAGGCTGCCAGTTGTGTTTTTGTTTTTAATGAACGATTAAATACATTGCTGTAGTCCAGAAGAGGTGTGTCTGGAGATGCCGGCGTTAGAGAATCATGACACAAGTTTTGTGGACAAGTAATATTTAGGTAGCTGTGAATCACTCAACACATACAAAAATACTTTTATGAGTTGTATTTTTCGCATGGGCTGTCATTTGCAAATGTTTCAATTTACCTCGGCGAAGGGGCAGCACCAAGTCATAATGAACTACAACTACTAATTTTACAAAACAGCTCATATGCCTATATGCATATTGTTGAAGTTGATCTAATCAACTTGTAATTGAAATAAAGATTCTTTCCTTCAATCAATATTTTGCCCAGGGGGTCTTACAACAAACCCAGTTGGTTTATAATGTATTGTGACTACCGGAATGTTATATTACTTACTAACTGGCTTTTGGTGCAACTATATGTATCCCTAAAGGAATAAATGAACGTGGTGATGAAGACTACACTGCAAATGGCTCGATTCTGACATCGCTTGATGAGAAACGTCACTATAACTTGAACATCATTAACTGAACAATTTTTATACGGCATTACAATATATTATCCTTATTACTGATCCAATCATCAAATTAATTACGCTGCGTGGTAGAAAAGCAATGTATCGGATTCCCCACATTGTGTGACAGAAAGGCGATTGTCAAATTTTAAATAACTACTGTAAGCAAAGAACTCTGAGAAAATACACTTTTGTCTCCTGTTATAACATCTTCATTTGCCTATTAAATGACGCGGAAATACAGATGGTGCGACTAAAGCAGTTTCATCGTAAACAGTCACAACAACAGCAAGTCATAAAAAGACGATAATAACTTTTGCAAAGGCAATGTTTGATTAGGGTTGGGAATATCCACCTATCACACTGATATTCTCTATACTTGGTTATTAGCGTTTTATTCATTAGGGCTTTTCGATGTATCCATTATACATCGCTGGTAGGTATCGACATATAATGCACATGGTTATTGTTTTCTGCTTAAAATTCGTAACTGCCTAATGGCTTCTACCGCCAACAACCATCATTTGCAAAGGAATGAACGGGCTTGAAGAAAAAACTAAATGACTGATATGAATGGAGCATGTTTTAAAGAGAAGATGATGAAAAACGTATTGTGCATTCGTAATGCCTTCTCTCTGTATAAAATACAAGAATAGCAAAGGAAGAATGTAACTGACGAAGCATACACAAAAAGTTTCTTTGACTTTTAAAATCGGAGAGCGGGCAGAGGATGATGATGGGTGGCATAAAGGAAGAACGTCGAACACTGTTATTATTATGGTTGTACGATATAAGCTGAAAGTACGATTATATGAGTTTTCTTCTGGTTTTTTTTTCAAGTAAAAGAATACACTGAATATAAACAAACGAGCATTGTTTTCCATTCTCTGTAAACTGCAGTAGATTATGATTCCCAATCCTATTTAATTTGCATAACATACACTCAGAGAAAAGGGCTGGCACAAAGAAGATTTTCCCCCCACTTTAAAAAAAGTTTGATGGTCTTTTTAGTGATTTTTGAATGGAAGTTGTGTGTGCCTTATCGTAAAATGGCATCTTAAATGAATGTTGTTTTTGCTGGGCTGCACAGTTTGTATGGAAAAAGTTGGTAGTTGATGAATTTCATTTTTATACGCATTGCTTCTTATTACACTTTTACGAAGGGAAAAGGGTGGGTTACAAAATATTCGGCTGTTGATATTCTGTTTCAGGACGGCGTACTGCCTGTACGTTTCGATCTTTCTCTGGCATTTTTGTTAAAAACTCAAAAAATAATAATTTCTTGCTCTCCCTACTCCAACGCTGCTCACCCTTTCAGTGAGTGTGCGCAGACCAGACTACGTAATTATAAAGAGAATTGACCAAGTAATATAGCTTGTAGGTTTTTGGCTTGATAAAAAAGTTTTTTTTTGCATTCTTTGGCTTATAATAGCACACCTATGTATAATGTACTTGCGTAATTCGTCTCGTCTCCATTCTTTATTGCAGCAAAGTATGAAACTAACTAACGAGCATGAAATGAAATATTTACCGATGTGCTGACGAGGCATATGATGATAATGATGCATTGGGTACTGTAAAATGGTGGTAGTGGTAGTTGATGTCATCATCATCATCATCGTGACACAATCCTTACCCGCAAGGTCAAATAGAATTTGTGCAATGCCAAGCATGTGTGTGTTTTGCTTGACAATAAGAGTTTAAAAAATACTTTGTATCCATCGCTTTGATGAATTACGACAGAAGTCTGCAGTGTAGTTTTAGCTGTCTGTTGAATTACAATGATTTGATGCGGTGGAGATGGTGGTGGTGGTGATGGAGGCAGCATCAGTAGTGGCGGTAGGACTGCGTTGTGCTGTGTTGAAATACATTATGTATAATTTAAAGTTTTTTTTATGAACGTACAATGTACCGACATCGACACTTGTGTATAAATTTTCCGTGTGTCTATTTTGTATTTACTTTTCCTTAACCGCGACGAGTAAATTCATCGTTGTGTAGCAGCAGTAACAGCAGCAGCGTTGCCTCTGGAGTCTGCTGGATTCCTCTCCTTTTTCTTCTTCCTTGTCTGCTGCTTTACGACGTCTGTATGGGCGCTGTCTTTAGCCATCGTAGGTCATTAAAGATTTTAATGCATATGCATTACTCCTAATTATTTTTCAACAAACAAAGCGATGCCGATATGTTCGCTACAGAATTAATAGGATACTTTTACTATTATTACATGAATACCATCTTCCCCATTTTTACCACTTTAAGTACAACGACGCACACAGCATCATTATCAACATAAATAATTTTTAAAGAATGGACTGATTTATAGATGTTATTGCTTGTTAACGGCTCAACTGTGTTACTCAAGTTCATTCTGAGATGACCACGAACTATGATGATATAATGCGTAGACTACAATTCTAGTAGGTAGATAAGTGAATCATCATAAAGTGAAGTTTCAATGTCCCTACGCGTCTGAACTTTTTAGCAGAAGAGAATGTAATGTTTTTTAAATCAACCCTGAGTATACCTATTTGTATTCTTTCTTCAACGTATCGTATTCACTCAATAAGCAACAGACTACATGATGGTGCGAATGGTGCCTCTTTCCCAATTTTCATAAATCAAATGCAAGTTAACAAGTCATAATATTCATTGCCAGTTTCCATCACCCTGTGTGTCTGAAACATTCAGTACCTTTTCTTTTTTTATTCCATAAGTAAGTTTTCTATATGATATGTCCTCATTTCAAAAAGATTATGATATGGCCCATCAAACCCGGTTAATATTGGCGAATGGTGAAGTGGTACAATGAAAAAGAAGCAAGCTAGCGAAGCAGTCAATTTCTACATAAATGCAACAAACTTATTAAATGACTATTTTAACAATTGATGACCTTTTTTGTGATTCACGTCCGCACAACAGGGGACCACATACGTGGAGAGAAGACAAAATTCGATATTATACGTGTTTAAACTATACCACAACCTCAAGTAGTTGTAGAATAACTAATCGAAGAATTATTATAGGTGGTTGGCACAGGTAAATAACATCAGCGTTGAACGTGTACCTACTATACCTACATGTTATATTAAAACTTGTATGTCCTCGGTTTAGCTTTTCATGCGTGTGTTTTACAAAGTCCTCTTCTGTGACTGCCGCGGCACTGTTTTTGTTTGATAAAAGATGTAAGTAAGCTTGTTTGTGCAGGCAGGCATCACCGGATTAAGAAGTCAAGTCTGTTTTCAAGCAATTCAAAAAATAATAATATTCTGTTGTAGACATCTCAGAATGAACAAGTTTTTTTTCGGTAATCAGTTGTTCCTTCTTATTGCCCCCTAAAGTAACTTCATCATCAGTAATGTTCACCGAAAAGGACAACAGTTGGGATGTGCATATTTTTCAATTTTTTTTATTTTACTGTACTGTTAGTGATCTATGCTCGTTAAGTGCATCACATCTTAGCGAAATTGAAATATAATACTTGCACTTATGAGTGGGCACCCGATTCCTGTAAAATTTGATAGGGTTATTTCTTCTCTTTTGTATTATTAGCGGGCGAATACACAAGAAAAATAATATGTTGGTAATTTTTATATGAATGGAGACTTCCTCGATTGATTTTTTTCGTTCACGGTTCATTTTCTACTGCGACGTGAGGACATTACTGTGTACATGACAAAGCACGTATACAGGTAGAAAATCCTTCATTTTTGGCATCCGCAGAGATGTAGTTAGGCATTGTTACGTGCGCACATTCAGGTGTAGTTCCTTCGCTGTACTTTTGTTGAGAGGACTTAATATGGACTTCTTGAGTTGTATAATGGCAGCACAGTACTTTCTGCAACTCATCATAACTTTACTAGACCCAGTCCATCCAAGTGTATACGTATAGGTGGTGAGTGAGATTCTATTCAATTTCACTTGGGATTTGTATTTCCCCGCCACCGTGAGCAACCGTTACGTTTGCGTTACCGTATGGCATAATGTCTGTATTGTATATTGTGCCGCGTGATTATTCTGGATCCGACATTGACATGATGACCGTGCTCAAAGAACTGGCTTGACAGTTTTTTTATACATTTCGTTATGGTCTGCTTCACAAAATCTTGATCATACGAAAAGAATGATTTTATTGTGTTGATGTGCCATGCCACTTTCTTGCTTCAATGGCTCATTTGTTTTGTGAAAAGTGAGTGCGGACAAGAAAAAAATATACTTAGGTATATGCATAAAATTATTGGAGGTGCCGGCGGTGGTGTCATTGTTAACTTGAGAGCGCCTATAAAAATAAGAAAGAACTGCAGTGTGTAGTATATGTCTCATATAGATATGGCTAATGAAATCATAGAAGTGATGAAGGTGAGGTGATGGCAATTTAGATAATAGCCTAAAGGTGGATGGAATGGCAATATGAGATTTTAAACATTTCTTTGTAATGACAGGCGAGGTGTTCAGCAAAGTCATTTGAGCTTTAGTCTAATCAGACCAAAAATATTCCCCGTTGGTATGTAATAATGCGTGTATGATCTATAGATGTATTGTTAAAGCTGGTGTAGGCAGGAGTAATATGATGATCGAACAAAAAGTCACGATTTATTATTTTTATTTCCATTCGTTTTTTATAAATAATCATTTAAATGTATAAAAACAGTTAGAGAGAATGACATTCATGAGAACGCATGGTGAGCCGTAAAATGATGGTTTAAAAGGTTAAAATAACTATAGGTTGGTTGGTACATATTGCCGTGTATCCACGATTGTCGTTTATACCTCGTAAGACAGAGCAAAAGCCAAAGTTTGGTGTTAAAAAGTCAAAGGAACTTATAATCTCATATATGCGCGTTCGAAAGCCTGACAAATCTATTTTGTATATGGCTTTGCATAAACAGCTTTATGCGAAAGTTTGTCAACCTTGGGGAGGTTAAAGTCAACGGATTGAACTTGCAGCATGGTTTTTGAAAGTAACAACCACCTCTGTAAAAACGTTGGTATGTAGGAATGCCATATTTTAATACTTTCTACAAACGCATTTAGGTTTCGGCTGTATATATATATATCTATATATATATACACTGAAATAAATATACACATTTTAGTCATGCTCATTCAGCCAGAGGAGTTTCCCAATCGCACTTATAAATTATACTAACGTCTGCCCCTTTAAGAAATGTACATACATCATACCACTACCACACAAAACAATGCATGTCTGTTTTTAACTACCGGAAGGATAAATGATCATGTAAATTTTAAGGAATGCACTTCCCTTTGTAAGTGATGAATACATCTTGCTAAAAATCAGATAAATGCACTTTGAACATTGAAATAAACTACGTACACATATTTGTTTGCATACCAAGGAATAGATGTTTAACGTCCTGTTGTTAGGTTGTTTTCGAACTGATTGTTTTCTCAAAACGCTGTGCGGTGTATTTGGATATGTATTTGTACATGTGCTTGTTCATGACAGCACAATGCTCGAATTGAATTAGAGGAAAATTGTATAATCGTGTAAAGTACATTATGTGTATGATTATAGTCCCTATTTTTAGTCTCCTTTTTCGTTCCACACGCACGACGGTGGAGGAGCGGAAAAAAGTGATAGCAGCGTATCACATGCACACGACAGAAGCCCGAACCTTTTCAAATGTAGTCTGCGTTCTGTATGTAGTTTTTTAAAGTTCAATTTCAAAGTGTACTTGGGTTACAAATGCATGACACACTTGCCCTCTCACACTCAAATTCGGTTGATGATGGTTTTGAAAAGTTGAGCGTTGTAAGGATATGACGAAGAGAACCTTCATAAATTATATAATGCAGAACACTAACAAACGATAACGATAACATCAGGGCTTTAAGACGAAATACAAATGCAGCAGGAATTTGCACTTCTTGCGTGAATTTTTCACCTAGTCTCCCTCTACCGTGATATTTTTAATAATTGGTAAAATGCCTGTTTGATGACGTATTTGGGAATAACAGCTCTAAGCGTCGTGCCTCGTTTTCAGACTTGTTCAATCGCCGACAATTTACTTATCCTTTACAAAGGACATGATTAGCAGATAAGCACTAAGCCGTAGCTCTAAGAGCTGTTCCGGAAGAATGCAATCAAAGGTTAGTTGTTTCTACTAAAAGTGGGCAGTAACACAATGTAATGGTTTGATGGTGCCATCACCTCACTTCGATTTAAATCATTACATGGAGTTGGTCAGGCAGACGTGCATGTATGAAGTCGTTGTAAACCTCATTATCAGCATAATAATCTATCATCTTCCCACTCACCCTTTCTCACAGCTTGAGTGGTGTGTGCGGTCTTCCCGTTCGTCTAGTTATAAAACTTTGAAGGTAACAAAATCGCTTAGGTTAGCGCTTAGCTGGTTCGTAAATGGAAACATTCGACTCGAGAGTACAACTTCTTCTGAAACGACGGCAAAAAAGCATATGAATGTCGTAAAACACTGGAAACCGCATACACGCCCTGTGGTAAATACGCGGATGTCTATTTTTTAACAAGTAGAGAAAAAGTGAAAACTTGGCAAAAATGTTTAATCTTTTCCTTCGTTTAGAACTGCTTGATAATAACTGTTCAGCGATTACATCAAACGACGAAAAGGATTCTTTAGAGCAAACTTGTGAGAATGATGCATTGTAATGATAGAAAGCTCATTCTGACATCGTTAAGCTAAAAAGTGCACATGCATTTGGTTTTTTGTTGTGAAAATGGATATTCAGACAATGGAGGCGCACAAGGCAAACAATTAGCTTTGTAGTGCACTCAAACTACTGGTATTGAAAAAATCATCATGCTTCATGATTATAGCATCAAACCTCCTTTCAATGATAAAATATGTTTAGCATTTAAAAGATTACGTCTAGAAACGCTCCACTTTGGTTCCTTTTACTTTTGCCGAAGTTGGTAAATAATTTTTTAGAAAGCTGTTTTGCCATCATAAATTTAAATGTAAATGTCTCATGTGAAAATAGTTATTTTCTTCTTTTTTGCAACCCTACAACATTACTCGTTTTGACGATTTTTCTTTGAAATCTATACGTGTATAGAGGGAACTGAAGAGTATAAATTGACTTGCTACCGAATGCCCTTCCAAAAATATACATGGGGGCACAAAGAGCAGCAATGTTTTGAACGTATGGGCGGTGCTGTAGTAAATAAAACCAGGAAGCATTTTAAACCAAATAAGAAATGTGCCTGTCTGTCCAATGTCTTTTCGGCTACTAATTTACGTGGAGGAAACCAAGACACAAACCCCCAGGAAGGCTGAGAGGGTGAACCTGAAAACCAATAAATGGATTTCATTTCCTCTCCGAATCGAATTCATTCCATTTCCGCTTCATTTCCTTTCATAACCCGGCACCAAGCTCAAAGAAGCGCCAGAAATTATGGTATGTAGGTATGACGTGTTAAAGATACACTATACGAAGGTTTTTAATTTACTGACTGTGCCTATATAGACTGGCATTGGTAATACAACGACGTATATAGTAGGCATGAAACTGCTGTTACTCTGTTACAATATTGCTTAACAAATTAGGTTAGGTAGCTATTTTAAACTTTTAGTAATACTGTTAATGAGTTTCTGTTTTCACCAACAGTTTTGACTAGAATGCCATTCATTGCGGAATGCTAATTCTTATTTACGTTACTAGCCACATACGTCAGCACTGGCACAAGACCAAACAATTCCACGTGAAAATATTTTTTTCCTGGAAGAGTTGGTACTTGTTTTAACAAGTTGGTACGTTGGCATGAAATACGTGAGCACTTCACTGCTGCTGCAGTTGGTGTTACACCATCTGTCTAACTACAAGAATAGGAGATTAGAAGTTATAGTGTACTTGTGAAAAAGTGTGTCTTCGGCAGTGTTTGAACTCATTTTGGCTTTTTCTTTCATCTTTTACGTAAAATATTTTTCCAGTCAACATGCATTGGCGTAAAACTGCATGGTTTCGGGTGTGAGTACAGGTGTATTTACAGCGCACACTTCCTTATACTGCGACTTTTAATTTTCATAATTTTGCTGTACATTGTAGATACCTTTCATAATTATCCATTATATAAATTTTCGGTGTTCCTTTTAAGGTAATGGCGAGGGTATCAAATTTGTGTATTTATGCATTATGTTAACATACGGGGGAGAGAAAAATATGATAGTTTGTTATGAATCTGTGTGTACAGTGTGCACCGATTACGCTTTGTATGACGACGACTTTGTAGGGATGGGCTTTTTGTCTGCTCTTGAAATGTGAATGTGAACATGATGATTAATGAATGAAAGGTTTCTTGTGGTTTACTTCAAACTCGCTGAGCTATAAACTTACATTATGTGCACGCATTATCGCACTATACCCACACTTTACACTGCATTGTCCATTGATTATTATCGTCACCATTCATCTCTCTCTCCCTCTCGCCGTAATTCTCCACTTCACATCCTCAATCTTTCCTTTCAGCACTCCTTTCTTAAACACAACTTGAATTAAAGTATTATTATGTGCGTGGTCTCATAGTGTGAGTAAAGGTGTCGATTTAGGTTTGCATAACGTAATCTTTGTTTATGATAAATGTGGC